>JAUJYZ010001549.1:307500-445000 GCA_033675265.1 Actinostola sp. cb2023 | reverse complement strand
TGAGTATGCGAGCGAGTGAGTAGTAGCCTAAAGGGAGTGAGTGAGTGAGTGTGAGTAAGTGAGTGAGTGAGTGAGTATCTCAGTGAGTGAGTGAGTAAGTGAGTGAGTAGTGAGTAAGTAAGTGAGTATGCGAGCGAGTGAGTAAGTAAGGGAGTGAGTGAGTGAGTGAGTGAGTAAGTGAGTGAGTGAGTGAGTAAGGTGAGTGAGTGAGTAAGTGAGTAAGTGAGTAAGTGAGTGAGTGAGTGAGTGAGTGAGTGAGTGAGTAGGTACTTGTAGTGAGTGAGTCTCGTATGTCATACACGAGTAAGTGAGTGAGTGAAGTAAGTAAGTGAGTATGCGAGCGAGTGAGTAAGTAAGGGAGTGAGTGAGTGAGTAAGTGAGTAAGGTGAGTGAGTGAGTAAGTGAGTAAGTGAGTGAGTAAGGGAGTAAGGGAGTGCGTGAGTGAGTGAGTAAGTGAGTGAGTGAGTAAGTGAGTAAGTAAGTGAGTAAGTGAGTGAGTAAGTAAGTGAGTATGCGAGCGAGTGAGTAAGTAAGGTGAGTAAGTGAGTAAGTAAAATTGTCATAGGGTATAAGTTCATCGTTGTGACAGGATGTACCTCATGGTTGTTGTTGCTCTTGGTGTAGTAACACTCAATAAGTCATCTGTTGTAAGACAAGACAGAGCATTATTGGATCTTCTACAGCCTACAAGCGACCACCTTACCTGACAACAAGGGTGGTTGCTTATGAGAGGTTTGACTGTATCTCAGTCAAACACTGTAATTATTACCTCTTGTAAGCGACCACCTCCCATAAGCGACCACCTTACCTGACAACAAGGGTGGTCGCTTACAAGAGGTTATACTTTATTGGGAAAACATTTTGAGTAACTTACATCGCAGCTCTGGTGTCGTGGTAGATGGTGGATAGACCTCATCAAACCACTTGTACCAAAACCTCTCTCGTATCCAGTCATACACGTTATCAATAGGTCTGTTAGACATAAACAAGATTGTATCAACTATTTCTTCTCAGGCTATTGGTTAAAACAAAAATATATCATGCGTGCGTCATGGGCTCCCTGTGGTAGAGTGTGCGATGTTGGGCTCCCTGTGGTAGAGTGTGCGATGTTGGGCTCCCTGAGGTAGAGTGCGCGATGTTGGGATCCCTGTGGTAGAGTGCGCGATGTTGGGCTCCCTGTGGTAGAGTGCGCGATGTTGGGCTCCCTGAGGTAGAGTGTGCGATGTTGGGCTGCCTGTGGTAGAGTGTGCGATGTTGGGCTCCCTCTGGTAGAGTGTGCGATGTTGGGCTCCCTGAGGTAGAGTGTGCGATGTTGGGCTGCCTGTGGTAGAGTGTGCGATGTTGGGCTCCCTGTGGTAGAGTGTGCGATGTTGGGCTCCCTGTGGTAGAGTGTGCGATGTTGGGCTCCCTGAGGTAGAGTGTGCGATGTTGGGCTCCCTGTGGTAGAGTGTGCGATGTTGGGCTCCCTGTGGTAGAGTGTGCGATGTTGGGCTCCCTGTGGTAGAGTGCGCGATGTTGGGCTCCCTGTGGTAGAGTGCGCGATGTTGGGCTCCCTGTGGTAGAGTGCGCGATGTTGGGCTCCCTGTGGTAGAGTGTACGATGTTGGGCTCCCTGTGATAGAGTGCGCGATGTTGGGCTCCCTGTGGTAGAGTGCGCGATGTTGGGCTCCCTGTGGTATAGTGCGCGATGTTGGGCTCCCTGTGGTAGAGTGCGCGATGTTGGGCTGCCTGTGGTAGAGTGCGCGATGTTGGGCTCCCTGAGGTAGAGTGCGCGATGTTGGGCTCCCTGTGGTAGAGTGCGCGATGTTGGGCTCCCTGAGGTAGAGTGCGCGATGTTGGGCTCCCTGTGATAGAGTGTGCGATGTTGGGCTCCCTGTGGTAGAGTGCGCGATGTTGGGCTCCATGAGGTAGAGTGCGCGATGTTGAGCTCCCTGTGATAGTGTGCGATGTTGGGCTCCCTGTGGTAGAGTGTGCTATGTTGGGCTCCCTGTGGTAGAGTGCGCGATGTTGGGCTCCCTGAGGTAGAGTGCGCGATGTTGGGCTCCCTGTGATAGAGTGTGCGATGTTGGGCTCCCTGTGGTAGAGTGCGCGATGTTGGGCTCCCTGTGATAGAGTGTGCGATGTTGGGCTCCCTGTGGTAGAGTGTGCGATGTTGGGCTCCCTGTGGTAGAGTGCGCGATGTTGGGCTCCCTGAGGTAGAGTGCGCGATGTTGGGCTCCCTGTGATAGAGTGTGCGATGTTGGGCTCCCTGTGGTAGAGTGCGCGATGTTGGGCTCCCTGTGATAGAGTGTGCGATGTTGGGCTGCCTGTGGTAGAGTGCGCGATGTTGGGCTCCCTGAGGTAGAGTGCGCGATGTTGGGCTCCCTGTGGTAGAGTGCGCGATGTTGGGCTCCCTGAGGTAGAGTGCGCGATGTTGGGCTCCCTGTGGTAGAGTGCGCGATGTTGGGCTGCCTGTGGTAGAGTGCGCGATGTTGGGCTCCCTGAGGTAGAGTGTACGATGTTGGGCTCCCTGTGATAGAGTGTGCGATGTTGGGCTCCCTGTGATAGAGTGTGCGATGTTGGGCTCCCTGAGGTAGAGTGTACGATGTTGGGCTCCCTGTGATAGAGTGTACGATGTTGGGCTCCCTGTGGTAGAGCGCGCTAAGTTGGGCTCCCTGTGTTTAATCAGGTCTTCCTTCGCGCTCTACCACAGGAAACCCACCGAACAGACACACTATCTTTTGATTTGTAACAATAGAGGGTTTGCACGATCACGTGCCAGCAGCCATGACAGGGGGCAGGACTGAACAATAAAATCATTTTACATGAGAAATAATTCAATTCCCGTTAAGGGTAAGGTAATCCTTTATCCTGCCCCCTGTCATGGCTGCCAGCACGTGATCGTACAAACAATATATACGCCAATCGGCAACTTGCACTAAGAGGTCACGTGACCCAACCGCCTTAAATAAAGCAGCAGTGTCAAAATGAACTCCAGAAATGAAAAGAGCAACTCGATGAAAAGGTGAATTTTCAGCTCAGGGAACTATGTGTGTATGTACTCACTCTAGTGGAGATTGATCAACAAGGGTTTCAAAATCTTGTAAGTCACTCAGACTCCTTATTCTAACCATAGTATAGCTATGTTACAGTTATGTATGTATGTACTCACTCTAGTGGAGATTGATCAACAAGGGTTTCAAAATCTTGTAAGTCACTCAGACTCCTTATTCTAACCATAGTATAGCTATGTTACAGTTATGTATGTATGTACTCACTCTAGTGGAGATTGATCAACAAGGGTTTCAAAATCTTGTAAGTCACTCAGACTCCTTATTCTAACCATAGTAGAACTGGTGAGACAGAAAACAACATTTAGTCATTCATTTATTCCCATTCGGTTCGTTCATTCGTTCATTTATTCTGGCATTCGATTGTTTATTTACTAATTTATTTCATTTGTTCATTTATTTGTGCTTTCGTTTTTTCATCCATTCGTTTGTTCATTCACTTGTTAATTTATTCAGTCCTTTCTCATTTATTAGCTTGTTCATTCGTTTGTTCAATCACTTGTTAATTTTATCCATTATTAGCTTGTTTCATTTTGTTCTTTCACTCGTTCTTTCATTCATTCATTATTTTTATCATTCATTCGTCCGTTTGTTCGTTAATTCACTCCTTCTTTCATTCATTATTATTATTCATTCGTTCATTCATTTATTTATTCATTCGTTTGTTCATTCGTTCATTCCTTGTTTCTCAGATGACTGTCTGGTATACTAATTGTCGTAATGAATGAACAAACCTCTCCTGGTTCAGTTCTTGTTCTTTCTGGAGGGACAAGAGGTTGTGGAAGCTCGTAGTGCTAAAGCGAGAAAGTAACATGACATAATGCAATTTAAAAATACAAGCAAAAACATAGTGAAACATTGGGAATTAGCCACTTCCAAATCGAGCAGGGGACTGGTACCAAGTCCGTAAAACTAATTCAATTTGATACTAGTAAAATTGGGCATCATTTTCTGAGAGAGCAGATCAAACTTAGCTAGTCTGGAAAGTTTGGTGAACTTCGGCTTAATATTGACGATGCTAGAGGGCATCAAATATGTCTATTTCCCCATATAAACTCTGTAAATTTTTGACGTTGTCCAGCCAAACCATACATTCACTGTAAAATTTTGGCTCAGTTTCAAAAGTTTATAATTCCGACAGAATTCGTTCAAATCACATCAAACTTTGCACAGATACTAATTTCAACATGCTCTTTCATGTCATAATTTTGTAATTACATTAATTCTAATAAACTCATTCCCAGTCCCCTGCTCGATTTGATAGTGGCTAATTTCTTACCGTGTGAGGGGATTGGCTGACTGGTCTATGAATTCTTTGACTCGTCTTTGACGTTCCTGTCAATGAATATTAATTGCATGTTATTATATGGCACAAGCTAATTGCGGTAAAATCGTGTGACCTGATGGTTGTTTAGCAGGCAATATGTATTGTATTGTATGTTATTATATGGCACAAGCTAATTGCGGTAAAATCGTGTGACCTGATTGGTTGTTTTAGCAGGCAATATGTAGTTATATTGTATGTATTATATGGCACAAGCTAATTGCGGTAAAATCGCGTGACCTGATTGGTTGTTTAGCAGGCAATATGTAGTTAGTATTGTATGTTATTATATGGCACAAGCTAATTGCGGTAAAATTGCGGTAAAATCGCAAGCTGACCTGATGGGTTGGCTGTTTAGCAGTTTAGCAGGCAATATGTAGTTAGTATTGTATGTTATTATATGGCACAAGCTAATTGCGGTAAATCGCGTGACCTGATTGGTTGTTTAGCAGGCAATATGTAGTAGTATTGTATGTTATTATATGGCACAAGCTAATTGCGGTAAAATCATGTGACCTGATTGGTTGTTTAGCAGGCAATATGTAGTTAGTATTGTATGTTATTATATGGCACAAGCTAATTGTGGTAAAATCGCACGTGACCTGATTGGTTGTTTAGCAGGCAATATGTAGTTAGTATTGTATGTTATTATATGGCACAAGCTAATTGCGGTAAAATCGTGTGACCTGATTGGTTGTTTAGCAGGCAATATGTAGTTAGTATTGTATGTTATTATATGGCACAAGCTAATTGCGGTAAAATCGTGTGACCTGATTGGTTGTTTAGCAGGCAATATGTAGTTAGTATTGTATGTTATTATATGGCACAAGCTAATTGCGGTAAAATCATGTGACCTGATTGGTTGTTTAGCAGGCAATATGTAGTTAGTATTGTATGTTATTATATGGCACAAGCTAATTGCGGTAAAATCGCACGACCTGATTGGTTGTTTAGCAGGCAAAGCTATGTAGTGATTGGTAGCAGGCAATATGTAGTATATTGTATGTTATTATATGGCACAAGCTAATTGCGGTAAAATCATGTTGACCTGATTGGTTGTTTAGCAGGCAATATGTAGTATAGTATTGTATGTTATTATATGGCACAAGCTAATTGCGGTAAAATCGTGTGACCTGATTGGTTGTTTAGCGGGCAATATGTAGTTAGTATTGTACAAGTGCTAGTTTGTTGTTTAGAGATCTGGTTAGAGTTTTATTACTCCTAATGTGATACTTGAATCAAACAATTACAAAAATCACTCCACCAAATATGGACTTTGGATACCAAATAAGGACAGTTAGAGACTGGAGACGAGCGGGGAAAACAATAGCTGCACACCAAATATGGACTTTGGTTACCAAATAAGGACACTTAGAGACTGGAGACGAGTGAGCGAGCAAATGTAGTTAGTATTGTATGTTATTATATGGCACAATATGGCACACAGCAATATGTAGTTAGTAAATATGGACTTTAGTTACCAAATAAGGAAACTTAGAGACTGGAGACGAGCAAGCTAATTGCGGTAAATCGTAGATGGTTGTTTACAATATCTCTGTACAAGTGCTAGTTTTTCTTCTTCCCTTGTATCTTTTCATGTGCTTTGGACTTTGGTTAAAATGGACACTTAGAGACTGGAACGAAAACAATAGCTACACATGAATGGACATGACCAAATGGACATGAGACTGGAGACGAGGGATAGATAGAATGCACACCAAATATGGACTTTGGTTATAAGGACAGTTAGAGACTGGAGACGAGTGGGGAAAATGAATGAATGGACTTGGTTACCAAATAAGACATTAGAGACTGGATGGGGATTACACACCAAATGGACTTTAGTTACCAAATAAGGATTAGAGACTGGAGACGAGTGAAAATGGGACTTTGGTTACCAAATAAGGACACTTAGAGACTGGAGACGAGTGAGGAAAACAATAGCTGACACCAAATAGACTTTAGTTACCAAATGGACACTGGACTGGATGAGGAAAACAATAGCTGCACACCAAATGGACTTTGGTTAATGGACTTAGAGACTGGATGAACGGACGTAGATGCAATACAATATCTCTGATTGTTTTTCTTCTTCCGTATCTTTTATGTGCTTTACTGTGAAATGGAAATCCAAAAAAGAATGGATGAATGAATGATGGATGGATGGATGAATGAATGGATGGATGAATGGATGAATGGATGAACAAATGAATAGATGAATGGATGGATGGATGGATGGATGGATTAATAATAAATCAATTTTAATGATAAACGAGATTGTGTTCCCTAATCTCCCCTCCCCTCCCCCCAAGGTATATTTATTATCAATGCACTGTCTTACACTCTAGGTATGGACATCCTGTGCCGTTTGCCGTTCAACACTGTTTGTTTACTGGTTACCGTGGTAACAGACATCGTTTCTGTGTCAGTCTTGTGATCTTCAGAGTCGGCATCCAGGAATTTGCTGCGTAATTCTAGAAGAAACAAATACTGTATGTAATATAAAATATGTACAATATAGAAGGTATATCGAAGTACCAAACATGCCAATTGTTCAAAAATACGGCCTGTTTTTTTTTTAGTATTATTTTTTCAATTTTTTTTTACTTTTTTTTCCCACTGTTTTTTTCACTTTTACCCCCCACTTTTTTTTACATTTTTTTTTCATTTGTCAGTAAATTAAAAATAGTTAACTAACGTTTAACTGACAAGGCAAAAATTTACTGACACTAATATTTGTCTGACAACTGACACATAGACACCCCCCCCATTCAGACCCTGAGAATATGTAGAAAAGATATGTATCCAACCTGAATGACTTCGTGAATAAAAAGAGTCCAAAGTAGAAACTTGCTTGGCCTGAAACAAATAATTGATATATATGTTATGAGAAGTGCGACACTTTTCCTCAGGTTGCTCTGCGATTTACAGAACATTTGATGAGTGAGTTACATGTAATCCATGGAACTTACAGAGTTTTGTATTGACACAGTGCAACAGGGAGAAAGGTGTCTGTCTTAGAAAGGTGTCTGTCTTAGAGAGGTGTCTGTCTTAGAGAGGTGTCTGTCTTAGAGAGGTGTCTGTCTTAGAAAGGTGTCTGTCTTAGAGAGGTGTCTGTCTTAGAAAGGTGTCTGTCTTAGAGAGGTGTCTGTCTTAGAGAGGTGTCTGTCTTAGAGAGGTGTCTGTCTTAGAGAGGTGTCTGTCTTAGAGAGGTGTCTGTCTTAGAAAGGTGTCTGTCTTAGAGAGGTGTCTGTCTTAGAGAGGTGTCTGTCTTAGAAAGGTGTCTGTCTTAGAAAGGTGTCTGTCTTAGAGAGGTGTCTGTCTTAGAGAGGTGTCTGTCTTAGAGAGGTGTCTGTCTTAGAGAGGTGTCTGTCTTAGAAAGGTGTCTGTCTTAGAAAGGTGTCTATCTTAGAGAGGTGTCTGTATAATGAAAACAATGCAACAGGGACCAGAAAAAGGTGTCTGCCATAAGAATTGACTTATTGCATTACCGTTGATGGGTGGCCTTCTTCCTCGTCGTCAGCTTCATTCTCAGCTTCTAACTGTTCCTTGGCCACAGCGATAGCATTGAGTTGATATTCAAGCTACAAAACAAACATTATTTGTTGACAGCCTGCTGACCTGATGCTTGTGGTGGTCAATCATAGTCATCAGCAGCACAATCAGCATTTTCATCATCATCATCATCATCACCATCATCATCATCATCATGAGCATCACCATCATCATCATCAACATCATCACCATCATCATCATCATGAGCATCACCATCATCATCATCAACATCATCACCATCATCATGATCATCATGAGCATCATCATCATCATCACCATCATCATCATGAGCATCACCATCATCATCATCATCAACGGTCATCATGATAATTATCCCCACTATCACAACCATCGGCAGCAGCATCTTCATCATCAGCATAGGAGCCCATAATGATGGTGATGTATAATATGGTGATGTATAATTTGCTTCTGTGGTCGTCTGTTATTATTGTTGTCTGTTGTTGTTGCTGATGTTGTCTGCTGTTATTATTGTTGTTGTCTGCTGTTATTATTGTTGTTGTCTGCTGTTATTATTGTTGTTGTCTGCTGTTATTATTGTTGTTGTCTGCTGTTATTATTGTTGTTGTCTGCTGTTATTATTGTTGTTGTTTTCTGTTATTATTATTGTTGTTTGTTGTTTTCTGTTATTATTGTTGTTGTTGTTGTTGTTTTCTGTTGTTATTATTGTTGTTGTTGTTGTTGTCTGTGTTTTCGGAGGAACAACTGTCGTAATTGATTACCTCTTTCATACTGATGTCGTAATTGCTGCTAAGCTGCACTTGTTCCGTGGTAAAGGACAGCATGGGTTCAGAGAGTGCGCGTCGTCTACAAATAACATAATTAAACCATTACACTGAAGATCAACAAGCAAACATACATACAACAAACCTACAATCCAGACCGCGACAGTCTCTCTTTCAACTGGAGACTCAATAGAATGAGAACAACCCCGTAGAGGTAACAACCTAGAGGTAACAACCTAGAGGTAACAACCTAGAGGTAACAACCTAGAGGTAACAACCTAGAGGTAACAACCTAGAGGTAACAACCTAGAGGTAACAACCTAGAGGTAACAACCTAGAGGTAACAACCTAGAGGTAACAACCTAGAGATAACAACCTACAGGTAACAACCTCTTCTCCAGGCCATTTGCCCTTCTCTTTGGGATGGAGGGGCATGAGAACGAGGTTGTAAAGAGGAGCCAGTCTAATTCGATTCAGACAGGTTACTGAAAAACCCATATTGGGAGGTACAATAAACTATGTATGTATGTATGTATGTAAACTATGTACTTCACCAAAGGCTACAGCGATAGCGTGTACACTTACCTGAACGGTAGAGCACGTTCATCCATACCGCCCTCACCGCCGTACGTCATCCCTTGCTTCTCTTCTTTCAGCTGTTGTCGTCTCTTGTCCAACAGGGACTGGAACCTATTTAAAGTCTCGTCTTTACTGACGTCACTCTTGTCGTCATCTCTTGGCTTTTCGTCAACAAGTTGGAATTTCGAGAGATCAGACAATGAACCATGTGCTCGATCTAGTATTCTAGAATATTGTAACTCAGAGTCAATTATGTGTCAATGAATTCAATATATGCAAGATTGAGGCCTTTTTACCCCCTCTCCCACTGGTAGCCTTACCCCCTCTCCCACTGGTAGCCTTACCCCCCTCTCCCACTGGTAGCCTTACCCCCCTCTCCCACTGGTAGCCTTACCCCCCTCTCCACTGGTAGCCTTACCCCCTCTCCCACTGGTAGCCTTACCCCCCTCTCCCACTGGTAGCCTTACCCCCTCTCCCACTGGTAGCCTTACCCCCCTCCCACTGGTAGCCTTACCCCCTCTCCCACTGGTAGCCTTACCCCCCTCTCCCACTGGTAGCCTTACCCCCCTCTCCCACTGGTAGCCTTACCCCCTCTCCCACTGGTAGCCTTACCCCCCTCTCCCACTGGTAGCCTTACCCCCCTCTCCCACTGGTAGCCTTACCCCCCTCTCCCACTGGTAGCCTTACCCCCTCTCCCACTGGTAGCCTTACCCCCCTCCCCACTGGTAGCCTTACCCACTGGTAGCCTTACCTCCCTCTCCCACTGGTAGCCTTACCTCCCTCTCCCACTGGTAGCCTTACCCCCCTCTCCCACTGGTAGCCTTACCTCCCTCTCCCACTGGTAGCCTTACCTCCCTCTCCCACTGGTAGCCTTACCTCCTCTCCCACTGGTAGCCTTACCTCCCTCTCCCACTGGTAGCCTTACCTCTCCCTCTCCCACCCACTGGTAGCCTTACCTCCCTCTCCCACTGGTAGCCTTACCTCCCTCTCCCACTGGTAGCCTTACCTCCCTCTCCCACTGGTAGCCTTACCTCCCTCTCCCACTGGTAGCCTTACCTCCCTCTCCCCTGGTAGCCTTACCTCCCTCTCCCACTGGTAGCCTTACCTCCCTCTCCCACTGGTAGCCTTACCTCCCTCTCCCACTGGTAGCCTTACCTCCCTCTCCCACTGGTAGCCTTACCTCCCTCTCCCACTGGTAGCCTTACCTCCCTCTCCCACTGGTAGCCTTACCTCCCTCTCCCACTGGTAGCCTTACCTCCCTCTCCCACTGGTAGCCTTACCTCCCTCTCCCACTGGTAGCCTTACCTCCCTCTCCCCCCCTCTCCCACTGGTAGCCTTACCCCCCTCTCCCACTGGTAGCCTTACCTCCCTCTCCCACTGGTAGCCTTACCCCCCTCTCCCACTGGTAGCCTTACCTCCCTCTCCCACTGGTAGCCTTACCCCCTCTCCCACTGGTAGCCTTACCTCCCTCTCCCACTGGTAGCCTTACCCCCCTCTCCCACTGGTAGCCTTACCCCCCTCTCCCACTGGTAGCCTTACCTCCCTCTCCCACTGGTAGCCTTACCCCCCTCTCCCACTGGTAGCCTTACCCCCCTCTCCCACTGGTAGCCTTACCCCCTCTCCCACTGGTAGCCTTACCCCCCTCTCCCACTGGTAGCCTTACCCCCCTCTCCCACTGGTAGCCTTACCCCCTCTCCCACTGGTAGCCTTACCTCCCTCTCCCACTGGTAGCCTTACCCCCCTCTCCCACTGGTAGCCTTACCTCCCTCTCCCACTGGTAGCCTTACCCCCCTCTCCCACTGGTAGCCTTACCTCCCTCTCCCACTGGTAGCCTTACCTCCCTCTCCCACTGGTAGCCTTACCTCCCTCTCCCACTGGTAGCCTTACCTCCCTCTCCCACTGGTAGCCTTACCTCCCTCTCCCACTGGTAGCCTTACCCCCTCTCCCACTGGTAGCCTTACCCCCTCTCCCACTGGTAGCCTTACCCCCCTCTCCCACTGGTAGCCTTACCTCCCTCTCCCACTGGTAGCCTTACCCCCCTCTCCCACTGGTAGCCTTACCTCCCTCTCCCACTGGTAGCCTTACCCCCCTCTCCCACTGGTAGCCTTACCCCCCTCTCCCACTGGTAGCCTTACCCCCCTCTCCCACTGGTAGCCTTACCCCCCTCTCCCACTGGTAGCCTTACCCCCCTCTCCCACTGGTAGCCTTACCCCCCTCTCCCACTGGTAGCCTTACCCCCCTCTCCCACTGGTAGCCTTACCCCCCTCTCCCACTGGTAGCCTTACCCCCTTACCCTTACCCCCTCTCCCACTGGTAGCCTTACCTCCCTCTCCCACTGGTAGCCTTACCCCCCTCTCCCACTGGTAGCCTTACCCCCCTCTCCCACTGGTAGCCTTACCCCCCTCTCCCACTGGTAGCCTTACCCCCCTCTCCCACTGGTAGCCTTACCTCCCTCTCCCACTGGTAGCCTTACCTCCCTCTCCCACTGGTAGCCTTACCTCCCTCTCCCACTGGTAGCCTTACCTCCCCTCTCCCACTGGTAGCCTTACCCCCCTCTCCCACTGGTAGCCTTACCTCCCTCTCCCACTGGTAGCCTTACCTCCCTCTCCCACTGGTAGCCTTACCTCCCTCTCCCACTGGTAGCCTTACCTCCCTCTCCCACTGGTAGCCTTACCTCCCTCTCCCACTGGTAGCCTTACCCCCTCTCCCACTGGTAGCCTTACCTCCCTCTCCCACTGGTAGCCTTACCCCCCTCTCCCACTGGTAGCCTTACCCCCCTCTCCCACTGGTAGCCTTACCTCCCTCTCCCACTGGTAGCCTTACCCCCCTCTCCCACTGGTAGCCTTACCCCCCTCTCCCACTGGTAGCCTTACCTCCCTCTCCCACTGGTAGCCTTACCCCCTCTCCCACTGGTAGCCTTACCCCCCTCTCCCACTGGTAGCCTTACCCCCCTCTCCCACTGGTAGCCTTACCTCCCTCTCCCACTGGTAGCCTTACCCCCCTCTCCCACTGGTAGCCTTACCCCCCTCTCCCACTGGTAGCCTTACCCCCCCACTCTCCCACTGGTAGCCTTACCTCCCTCTCCCACTGGTAGCCTTACCCCCCTCTCCCACTGGTAGCCTTACCCCCCTCTCCCACTGGTAGCCTTACCTCCCTCTCCCACTGGTAGCCTTACCCCCCTCTCCCACTGGTAGCCTTACCTCCCTCTCCCACTGGTAGCCTTACCCCCCTCTCCCACTGGTAGCCTTACCCCTCCCTCTCCCACTGGTAGCCTTACCTCCCTCTCCCACTGGTAGCCTTACCCCCCTCTCCCACTGGTAGCCTTACCTCCCTCTCCCACTGGTAGCCTTACCTCCCTCTCCCACTGGTAGCCTTACCTCCCTCTCCCACTGGTAGCCTTACCTCCCTCTCCCACTGGTAGCCTTACCTCCCTCTCCCACTGGTAGCCTTACCTCCCTCTCCCACTGGTAGCCTTACCTCCCCTCTCCCCCTGGTACCTTACCTCCCTCTCCCACTGGTAGCCTTACCTCCCTCTCCCACTGGTAGCCTTACCCCCCTCTCCCACTGGTAGCCTTACCTCCCTCTCCCACTGGTAGCCTTACCTCCCTCTCCCACTGGTAGCCTTACCTCCCTCTCCCACTGGTAGCCTTACCCCCCTCTCCCACTGGTAGCCTTACCCCCTCTCCCACTGGTAGTAGCCCCACTGGTAGCCTTACCCTCTCCCACTGGTAGCCTTACCCCCCTCTCCCACTGGTAGCCTTACCCCTTCCCACTGGTAGCCTTACCCCCCTCTCCCACTGGTAGCCTTACCCCCCTCTCCCACTGGTAGCCTAGATAGATAGATAGTATGTACACAGGGTAGCTCAATCACTATTTACAAAGCTGTAAAAAACTGTTTTCAATAGAGGCCCTAAAATAAAATACACTAATAAATAAATACTAAAACTAAATAAATACTATGTTAAAAGATAAGAATAAAAATAGAAAATAACAAAAATATCATACTATGATAAATACTATAAGGGTAGAGCGTCTTTATTCAACCCGTGGAAAAGTATAAGCTAGTCGGAGAACAGTCACGAAACAAAGAAACAAAAAGTATCCACGGGTTAAATAAAATCGCTCAAGCGTATATAATTATAACTATATAATGAATGAGTAAATATTTACAAGTTCCTATTAAAAACTATACATCCATGATAATAAAATGCCTTTTTAGCCTTACCTCTCTCTCCCACTGGTAGCCTTACCTCCCTCTCCCACAGGTAGCCCGACTTTTTTGTCTCCCCCACTCCCACAGGTAGCCCGACTTTTTTGTCTCCCCCACTCCCACAGGTAGACTGACTTTTTTGTCTCCCCCACTCCCACAGGTAGACTGACTTTTTTGTCTCCTCCACTCCCACAGGTAGACTGACTTTTTTGTCTCCTCCACTCCCACAGGTAGACTGACTTTTTTGTCTCCCCCACTCCCCCCACAGGTAGACTGACTTTTTTGTCTCCCCCACTCCCACAGGTAGACTGACTTTTTTGTCTCCCCCACTCCCACAGGTAGACTGACTTTTTTGTCTCCCCCACTCCCACAGGTAGACTGACTTTTTTTTTGTCTCCCCCACTCCCACAGGTAGACTGACTTTTTTGTCTCCCCCACTCCCACAGGTAGACTGACTTTTTTGTCTCCCCCACTCCCACAGGTAGACTGACTTTTTTGTCTCCCCCACTCCCACAGGTAGACTGACTTTTTTGTCTCCCCCACTCCCACAGGTAGACTGACTTTTTTGTCTCCCCCACTCCCACAGGTAGACTGACTTTTTTGTCTCCCCCACTCCCACAGGTAGACTGACTTTTTTGTCTCCCCCACTCCCACAGGTAGACTGACTTTTTTGTCTCCCCCACTCCCACAGGTTTAGACTGACTTTTTTGTCTCCCCCACTCCCACAGGTAGACTGACTTTTTTGTCTCCCCCACTCCCACAGGTAGACTGACTTTTTTGTCTCCCCCACTCCCACAGGTAGACTGACTTTTTTGTCTCCCCCACTCCCACAGGTAGACTGACTTTTTTGTCTCCCCCACTCCCACAGGTAGACTGACTTTTTTGTCTCCCCCCACTCCCACAGGTAGACTGACTTTTTTATCTCCCCCACTCCCACAGGTAGCCCGACTTTTTTGTCTCCCCCACTCCCACAGGTAGCCCTACTTTTTTGTCTCCCCCACTCCCACAGGTAGACTGACTTTTTTGTCTCCCCCACTCCCACAGGTAGACTGACTTTTTTTGTCTCCCCCACTCCCACAGGTAGACTGACTTTTTTGTCTCCCCCACTCCCACAGGTAGACTGACTTTTTTGTCTCCCCCACTCCCACAGGTAGACTGACTTTTTTGTCTCCCCCACTCCCACAGGTAGACTGACTTTTTTGTCTCCCCCACTCCCACAGGTAGACTGACTTTTTTGTCTCCCCCACTCCCACAGGTAGACTGACTTTTTTGTCTCCCCCACTCCCACAGGTAGACTGACTTTTTTGTCTCCCCCACTCCCACAGGTAGACTGACTTTTTTGTCTCCCCCACTCCCACAGGTAGACTGACTTTTTTGTCTCCCCCACTCCCACAGGTAGACTGACTTTTTTGTCTCCCCCACTCCCACAGGTAGACTGACTTTTTTTGTCTCCCCCACTCCCACAGGTAGCCCGACTTTTTTGTCTCCCCCACTCCCACAGGTAGACTGACTTTTTTGTCTCCCCCACTCCCACAGGTAGACTGACTTTTTTGTCTCCCCCACTCCCACAGGTAGACTGACTTTTTTGTCTCCCCCACTCCCACAGGTAGACTGACTTTTTTGTCTCCCCCACTCCTCCCAGGTAGACCGACTTTTTTGTCTCCCCCACTCCCACAGGTAGACTGACTTTTTTGTCTCCCCCACTCCCACAGGTAGACTGACTTTTTTGTCTCCCCCACTCCCACAGGTAGACTGACTTTTTTGTAGACTCCCTCCCCCACTCCCACAGGTAGACTGACTTTTTTGTCTCCCCCACTCCCACAGGTAGACTGACTTTTTTGTCTCCCCCACTCCCACAGGTAGACTGACTTTTTTTGTCTCCCCCACTCCCACAGGTAGCACTGTCTTTTTTGTCTCCCCCACTCCCACAGGTAGCCCGACTTTTTTGTCTCCCCCACTCCCACAGGTAGACCGACTTTTTTTGTCTCCCCCACTCCCACAGGTAGACTGACTTTTTTGTCTCCCCCACTCCCACAGGTAGCACTGTCTTTTTTGTCTCCCCCACTCCCACAGGTAGCCCGTCTTTTTTGTCTCCCCCCCACTCCCACAGGTAGACCGACTTTTTTGTCTCCCCCACTCCCACAGGTAGACTGACTTTTTTGTCTCCCCCACTCCCACAGGTAGCCCTGACTTTTTTCTCCCCCACTCCCCCACTCCCACAGGTAGACCAACATTTTTTTGTCTCCCCCACTCCCACAGGTAGCCCTACTTTTTTGTCTCCCCCACTCCCACAGGTAGACCAACTTTTTTGTCTCCCCCACTCCCACAGGTAGACTGACTTTTTTGTCTCCCCCCCCCACAGGTAGACCTTTTTTGTCACTCCCAGGTAGACTGACTTTTTTGTCTCCCCCACTCCCACAGGTAGACTGACTTTTTTGTCTCCCCCCCACTCCCACAGGTAGACTGACTTTTTTGTCTCCCCCCACTCCCACAGGTAGACTGACTTTTTTTGTCTCCCCCACTCCCACAGGTAGCAGGGGCGGATCCAGGTTTTTGTCAGACTTTGTGTTGCTTTTTGTGTGAGCGGCAAAGCCGCGAACTACTAGGGGGGTGTGGGGGCCCCCCCCCAGAAAATTTTGAAATCTACAAGCTCTAAAACTCCACAACAAAACTCAATTTTCAGTACTGAGTTTTTTGGACATCCAACCCTTGGAAGAGTCTTCTTGGGTGAGCTTACAAGTATGAAGGCTTCACATACGTTTTTTGACGCTAAAAACGGCAGGTGTTATCAGTCAAACCGGCCTCGAAGTCGAACGGTCGTGTAAACAGTATGAATGAATTATATTATTCTTACGAGTGAGAGAGCTGAAAGTGCAAGAGAGACCTACGGACAGACATATCTATACAAGCGGTATTAAAAAAATATCCATAGGGGGGGTTGCAACCCCCAGAACCCTCCCCCTGGATCCGCCCCTGGGTAGCCCTACTTTTTTATCTCCCCCACTCCCACAGGTAGCCCTACTTTTTTATCTCCCCCACTCCCACAGCTAGACCAACATTTTTGTCTCCCCCACTCCCACAGGTAGACTGACTTTTCTCCCCCACTCCCACAGGTAGCCCATCTTTTGTTATGGGGCTATTTTAACTAACAGTAACAGCATTACCTTGTCTTTGCCCCATGCTCCTCTGGTGCTGCAATGCCATCTTCCTCGTCCTCTTCGTCCTCACTCTCAGCCAGAGTAGTCAAGATCAGGTGATCAGTACCCAGGCTCTCTCTCAGCATCGCAGCCCCTTGGTATTCTGGGTACAAGTGGCTTCTAATTGTATCTGGTGCAAGTCCCATCTTTGGTGGCGCAGGGGTCCAGTACAACCTACAAGGTAGAAAGTCATTGTCAGAGGGAAAAAAGTTTTTAATATAAATTTTAGTAATGTTTAATGAGGATACTCCACTCAGCTAATGTGATTATCAGGGAGGTCCTAACTAAGAAATAAGTAAATAAATAAATAATAATAATAATAATTAATTAATGTAGTAGCTCTATGACCTTGACCATATATCTTATTATCTTATTATGATTCTTTATTTTTTCCGTTACAAATATTATTTTTCTTATTTTGTATGGTTGACATTTTGTAAAAAAATTAAAAATAAAAATAAAAAAAAAAAAAATGAATAAAAAATAAGAAGAAGAAGAATGATGATGATGATGATGATGATAATAATAATATTATCACATAGTGCTACTGCAGTTTTTCATATTTTGTATGGTGGAAGTTTTGTAAAAATAATAATAATAATAATAATAATAATAATAATAATAATAATAATAATAAAGCAAGCTACAGTCACAGGACATAAGTATTCGTCAGTTTCGAAAATCGCGCGCGAAATTTACAGACGCGTTCGCCAAGTCAGCGCGGGAAAACATGCGATATTTCAACGCGGCCGCCCCGTTGAGGCAGGAAAAATTGATGAATGTAAACAAAAAGTATCAGCTCACCAAAATCGCGAAAAATATTTGCAATATGAACTGAAATAGAAGTCATTTTATTAACACCACTCCAATACGTTTTCTTTGACGATCGAACGTCTTACACATGTCTTAAAAAGTTTATTTTTGATGTAATTATTTGTGAAAATGCATTGGTTTTTGGTTATAGTCGTTTACTGTTCAGTTTCTCCTTGTCTTGAACCACTGAAATCGCTTTTTCCGATTCACTTCTCTAACTATTTACATTCCTCTTCGCAGACCTCCTTCTATACCCTTCCAAAGGCAGAGTTCGCTGAACATATTTTTCGCTGAAATGGTGTTGTTTTTCCCCGTTATAGCTTCGCTGTTATATCTTCACGTTTGACCGTCGAACTAGAGCGTTTTTATCTCTCCCGGTAAATAATTTTCGTCTGCCTTTACGTGTTACGTTCTTCGTCGAGCCGGTTGTTTGTACTTTCTTCAGAAGGCTTGTAATAGTTGTTCTGGGTATCCCAACCAGTCTTGCCAGCTCTGACTTGTTTTTCACATATTTCGATAACTCTACGATAATGTTGTTTTTTTCTTCGCTCAGCTCAGCCGATTTACGGCCCATACCCAAAAATCAAAGCATTTTCACAAATAATTACATTAAAAAATAAACTTTTTAAGACATGTGTAAGACATTCGATCGTCAAAGAAAACTGGATTGAGTGGTGCTAATAAAACGGCTTGTATTTCACTTAATATAGTTCATATTGCAAAGATTTTTCGCGATTTTGGTGAGCTGATACTTTTTGTTTACATTCATTAATTTTCCCGCCTCAACGGGGCGGCCGCGTTGAAATATCGCATGTTTTCCCGCGCTGACTGGGCGAACGCGGTCTGCAAATTTCGCGCGCGATTTTCGAAACTGACGAATACTTATGTCCTGTGACTGTATATAGTATTTCAACAACGTCGGGTGTCACATAGTGCTACTAAAGTGGTTACAAACTACAAACCTAGAGCTGTCATCCTTCATTTCTAACTTTACACCCTTTATTTGTAACGACTTGTCTTCTTCTTCAAAGAACTGTATGGTGAAATATATCGTAGATAAGTTACTATACAGTACCAATACATCTATATATTCAGACTATTTATCCATCCATCAACTTATCTATGCAACAAATGTTTCCTTTTTTCATTCATTCATTCATAAGTTTTATACAGTGTATCTAATCATTTATTAAATTCATTCATTTGTTCTACCATGTATTCCTTACTTCTTTCATTCATCCATCCATCCATCCATCCACCATTCATTCATCCATTCATCCATCCATCCATCCATTTATTCATCCATCCATTCATCCATCCATTCATCCATTCATTCATTAATTCATCCATCCATCTATCCATTCATTCATTCATTCATTCATTCATCCATTCATCCATTCATCCCTTCATTCATCCATTCTTCCATCCATTCATTCATTCATTCATTCATTCATTCATTCATTCATCCATTCATTCATTCATTCATTCATTCATTCATTCATCCATTCATCCATTCATCCCTTCATTCATCCATTCATTCATCCATCCATTCTTCCATCCATTCTTCCATCCCTCCATTCATTCATCCATCCATTCTTCCATCCATCCATCCATTCATTCATTCATCCATTCATTCATTTATTTTTTCACTTATTCATTCACCCATTTATTATTTCTTTTATTCATCTATTCATTTACTCATCCACTCCCTTCTCTCATATGTGTAACCCTAAGTACATGTATTGTACAAACCAATTGATCTGAAGCAGCCTTCAATTTGTTGATGATTTCATCAGGGTCACCAGACAGTGCATTGGTCAGGATTCTTGTTGCAATCCAAGACATTCTTCTCTCCTCTGTGTCATCTTCCACTATTTTCTTGCAGTCGTCGTCAGAGGTTAAATAATCTTGTTGAATCACATAGAAACACTTAGCCTGCTAGATATTAAAACATGTTACAGTTTATTGAAGATATATCATCATAATTATCATCATCAGCAACATCATTCTCATTATTATCAATCATAATCATTGTCATCATCATTATTACCATCACCACCACCATCATCATCATCATCACCAACACCATCATCATCATCATCATTATTATTATCATCATCATTATTATCATCCTCATCATCACCATCATCATTATTATCATTATCATCATTAACATCATCATCATCACCATCATCACCATCATCATCATCATCATCACCATCATCATTATTATTATCATCATCATTATCATTATTATTATCATCATCATTATCATCATCATCATTATTACCATCATCATCACCACCACCACCACCACCATCATCATCATCATCACCATCATCATTATCATTATGATCATCACAAACAACAAGCACATCATTAATAGTATATTTATTGTATATTTATTTGATTTATTGTATATTTATTTGATTGTTAAGTGCTTTGGGGCTTCTCAGGAAAAAGCGCAATACAAATAAATTATATTATTATTATTACCATCATCATCAATCACAGTTTGACTACCTTCCAAACATAGGAACAGACTACAATGTACATACAATGTAGCTTGAATTACAGAAAACCCTCAGGATGTGTCCTTACAAATGTCTTGAGCGACAAATAAATACACTGAACAAACAATATGACTGATACAGGCTGTCTGAAGCTACATACTAGATAAGCTACATAAGACTAGAGTATGTTAACATGGTACATACTAGATAAGCTACATAAGACTAGAGTATGTTAACATGGTACATACTAGATAAGCTACATAAGACTAGAGTATGTTAACATGGTACATACTAGATAAGCTACATAAGACTAGAGTATGTTAACATGGTACATACTAGATAAGCTACATAAGACTAGAGTATGTTAACATGGTACATACTAGATAAGCTACATAAGACTAGAGTATGTTAACATGGTACATACTAGATAAGCTACATAAGACTAGAGTATGTTAACATGGTACATACTAGATAAGCTACATAAGACTAGAGTATGTTAACATGGTACATACTAGATAAGCTACATAAGACTAGAGTATGTTAACATGGTACATACTAGATAAGCTACATAAGACTAGAGTATGTTAACATGGTACATACTAGATAAGCTACATAAGACTAGAGTATGTTAACATGGTACATACTAGATAAGCTACATAAGACTAGAGTATGTTAACATGGTACATACTAGATAAGCTACATAAGACTAGAGTATGTTAAATTAATGGTACATACTAGATAAGCTACATAAGACTAGAGTATGTTAACATGGTACATACTAGATAAGCTACATAAGACTAGAGTATGTTAACATGGTACATACTAGATAAGCTACATAAGACTAGAGTATGTTAACATGGTACATACCGGTACTAGCATTTTGGTGTTGAGTCTCTGCCTCACTGCGTAAAGCCTGTCAGGGGTGTGAGTGTCTCTCGTCATCTGATGGAGCTTGGGTGATATCTCCATTGTGGTTGCCATGGTGCAGAAATGATGGATGTTATGGTCTTGTGCCACCTTAAGAATTGGGTAAATTAATTATTAATTACCCAAGTAATCTTCCAGGGGACAATGGTGCACCCTCTACACCCTCCCTCCATCAGTGCTCTGTATTAAGGGTATTTACCCAAGTAATCTTCCAGGGGACAATGGTGCACCCTCTACCCCCTCCCTCCATCAGTGCTCTGTATTAATTATCCAAGTAATCTTCCAGGGGACAATGGTGCACCCTCTACTCCCTCCCTCCATCCATCAGTGCTCTGTATTAAGGGTATTTATCCAAGTAATCTTCCAGGGGACAGGGGACAATGGTGCACCCTCTACCCCCTCCCTCCATCAGTGCTCTGTATTAATTATCCAAGTAATCTTCCAGGGGACAATGGTGCACCCTCTACCCCCTCCCTCCATCAGTGCTCTGTATTAAGGGTATTTATCCAAGTAATCTTCCAGGGGACAATGGTGCACCCTCTCCCCCCTCCCTCCATCAGTGCTCTGTATTAAGGGTATTTACCAAGTAATCTTCCAGGGGACAATGGTGCACCCTCTCCCCCCTCCCTCCATCAGTGCTCTGTATTAAGGGTATTTACCCAAGTAATCTTCCAGGGGATAATGGTGCACCCTCTACCCCCTCCCTCCATCAGTGCTCTGTATTAAGGGTATTTATCCAAGTAATCTTCCAGGGGACAATGGTGCACCCTCTACCCCCTCCCTCCATCAGTGCTCTGTATTAAGGGTATTTATCCAAGTAATCTTCCAGGGGACAATGGTGCACCCTCTACCCCCTCCCTCCATCAGTGCTCTGTATTAAGGGTATTTATCCAAGTAATCTTCCAGGGGACAATGGTGCACCCTCTACCCCCTCCCTCCATCAGTGCTCTGTATTAAGGGTATTTATCCAAGTAATCTTCCAGGGGACAATGGTGCACCCTCTCCCCCCTCCCTCCATCAGTGCTCTGTATTAAGGGTATTTATCCAAGTAATCTTCCAGGGGACAATGGTGCACCCTCTCCCCCCTCCCTCCATCAGTGCTCTGTATTAAGGGTATTTATCCAAGTAATCTTCCAGGGGACAATGGTGCACCCTCTACCCCCTCCCTCCATCAGTGCTCTGTATTAAGGGTATTTATCCAAGTAATCTTCCAGGGGACAATGGTGCACCCTCTACCCCCTCCCTCCATCAGTGCTCTGTATTAAGGGTATCTATCCTAGTAATCTTCCAGGGGACAATGGTGCACCCTCTACCCCCTCCCTCCATCAGTGCTCTGTATTAAGGGTATTTATCCAAGTAATCTTCCAGGGGACAATGGTGCACCCTCTATACCCCCTCCCTCCATCAGTGCTCTGTATTAAGGGTATTTATCCAAGTAATCTTCCAGGGGACAATGGTGCACCCTCTACCACCTCCCTCCATCAGTGTCTCATATTATGGGGGGAAAGGTGAGCTCAGTGTATTCGGCAGATCACATGGTACCTTTCTATCATTCCATGTGTCTAGCCATGTAATATCCTCTGTTATTTCATCGTGTTCTGATACTACATCATCAGATATGCTTATAACCGGCTGTTGGTCTATTAGTTTGTGCAACTGTGTCTTTTCTCCTTGAATATTAATGATGTCTTCTGATTTCACGTCGAGAGGAAGCTCCATAGCCTGCAAGAGATATTGATGGGTTATGATCAAAATCGAAATTCTCCTTTAAATTATTTCAATTCTAAAGGAGAATTTGGATTTTGATCACAAGTCACTTAGACTGTCCTTGCAAGAACAACATATTTGATTTCTAATCACAATAATTGGGATGATGATGATGATGATGGTGATGATGAGAATGGTAATGATAGTGATGATAATGATGTTGATGATGATGGTGATGATGATGATTGTGATGATAATGCTGTTGATGATGGTGATGATAGTGATGATAATGATGTTGATGATGATGGTGATGATAATGATTATGATGATTGTGATGTTGATGATGATGGTGATGATGATGATGATGATGATGATATGATTATGATGATGTGATGATGATGATGGTGAATAATGATAAATAATAGTAATAAAATTAATATTTAATTTTTGTATTATAGATTATATTTAGTTTTAGACGTGTCCCCAATTAGTGCCAATAGGTGCTAGAATGCACAGACACATTAATAAAGTTTATGTACTGTATGTATAATGGTGATCATGATAGTGATGATGGTGGTGGTGATAATGGTGATGATGACAATGATAATGGTGGTGATGATAATGATAATGATGATAATGATGGTGATGATGGTAATGATGATGATGATAATAATAATAATAGTGATAATGATGATGATGGTGGTGGTGGTGGTAATGATGATGATGATAGTAATGATGGTAATGATGAAGATGATGATGATGATGATGATGATGATGATGATGATCATAATGGTGGTTGTGATTACTCTACCTGTACAGCTTCCTCATCAGTAAAACTTGTTTTGCTTGCTTGTTTTAGGTCACTAGATATAATACCAGGCCACTCCCTGGTTGAAGGAGTTACTATAACAGACCAACAAATATATCCCACATAAATCACCATTTTACTATTGAAGATGGTCAACGCTCAGCGTGCGTCCATCGAGTTATGGATGCATGCGGGAGGCTGCCAAGCACGAGAGAAGATGTAGTTCTACTGCTACGCCTCGTGCAACTCTAGCTTCTTGAGTGCTTAGCAGCCGACCAAAGTGCATCCATAACTTGATGGACGCACAGCTGAAGCGTTGACCATTCCTTTTATAACATAGTCATTGCAAATTCAAATAAAACAATTTTATTTTAGGAAATTGATTTCAGAGCGTGCGCTATTATAATAATAATAATAATAATAATTTATTAATTTTTTATTGCGCACTTTTCATAAAATGATCAAGTGCGCATTACAATAACTATAACTAATTACAAAAATAAAATAAAAAATATATATATATATATATCTGTACAAGTTAAAATACAAAATTAAAATTTAGAATGAAATATGTACACAAAATAAAAACTAATCATAAGCTTGTCTGAAAAGATAAGTCTTTAAACGACGTTTAAAAGTATCTAGACGCTGTCGATTGCACGAAGCTCAGTAGGTAACAAGTTCCACAGTTTTGGCGCGCCAACAGCGAATGCCCTATCACCAAGAGTAGCCCTAGTTCTTATTGTAGGGAGAGAAAGCTGCAAACTACCAGAGGATCGTAAACTGTACCTTGACAATTTGATCTGAATTAACTGGCTAATATAATCAGGTGCAAGACCATGAATTGCCTTAAATGTAATTAAGGCAATTATGGCGATGACTATGGCGATGACGTGAGCGTGCGTCACGCTCGCACACGCTAATTAGCCAATCAGAGCACGCATTATATCAATGCTATGTTATAATGCGCAATTGATTATATTGATGTTAGTTTACACAATATAAATTATTATTATTATTATTTATATTACTATAATTATTCCTTCCATTTATCTACAACATGTATTCTGTATCTATTTTATAGTAATGGCATTGTAAAGCGCATCTGAAAAATATGCTTGAGATTTGCGCTATATAAATCTATAATTTGTTTTAACAACTTTTTTGAAAATTTGAGTTGCCAAATTTGGGGTGCAGCTTATCTGTGGGTGCTTACGATAAGTAGATGGTATTGACAATACCATGACTTACATACTATCGTACTAACTCCTCATGATTGTAAGTTGCTCAGCTGCCATGGGCGCCTATCATAGGCAGCCCCCAATTTGTATAGCCCGAAAAAGTTCTCCATCGGTTTGTAAGTAAGCAAGCAAGCAAGCAAGCAAGCAAGCAAGCAAGCAAGCAAGCAAGCAAGCAAGCAAGCAAGCAGGCAAGCAGGCAAGCAGGCAAGCAAGCAAGCAAGCAAGCAAGCAAGCAAGCAAGCAAGCAAGCAAGCAAGCAAGCAAGCAAGCAAGCAAGCAAGCAAGCAAGCAAGCAAGCAAGCAAGCAAGCAAGCAAGCAAGCAAGCAAGCAAGCAAGCAAGCAAGCAAGCAAGCAAGCAAGCAAGCAAGCAAGCAAGCAGACAAGCAAGCAAGCAGCAAGCAAGCAAGCAAGCAAGCAAGCAAGCAAGCAAGCAAGCAGACAAGCAAGCAAGCATGCAAGCAAGCAAGCAAGCAAGCAAGCAAGCAAGCAAGCAAGCAAGCAAGCAGACAAGCAAGCAAGCATGCAAGCAAGCAAGCAAGTAAGTAAGTAAACTCTTTATTTCACGAGGGTAGCACATTGAGACAATGTTAAATGCGCTATATAAGAACTGACTTATTATTATTATGACTTACCCTTAATGGTATCACCTTCTCTACTTCTTCCTGGTTTAGGTTCCGTAATGGTCTTACTTGGACTGACACTATGCCTGGTAATGGTCTTGGTTGGACTGGTATTTTGCTTGGTAATGGCATCTTGGGTTTCTGCTGTTTTAGGTAACCATGGTGACTTGTTGACATTGAAAACAGTAAATCCATCAGCTTGACTTGGGCTGAATAGCTGGGTCGGAGAGGTTTCTGTGCCCTGGACAAAACTGTCGGTATTCCTTTCTTGTTCATGGAACTGTAGTACACTCATTATAGAGCTTGCTTGCCCCATTAAAGACTTCGTCAGTGCTTGAATCTCAGAGTGAATAATATCCGAGGGATTCTCAGAGATAATGGGAGTACCGTCACCCTGATTCTCAGAGATAATGGGAGTACCGTCACCCTGATTCTCAGAGATAATGGGAGTATCGTCACCCTGATCCTCAGGCATTAATGAAGATGGCTCTTGTGTTTGCTCTTCTTCTTCTTCTTCGTTTTCCCTTTCATCCTCTTCTTCAATCTTATTCTCATCCACTTTTTCAACAAGATCTGCAGTCTCTACTTGCTCAACCTCTGGTATGTCTGGTTGGTCTGGTGGTTCATCTGGAATTTTCTCTTGTACAACTTCACTTCCCTCACTAAAGTACAATGTAAAATATAGTCGTTTTCGTATGAGTGGGAAACCTATAGTAGTCATAGTACGGAGTTACGGTCATGGTACAGAATCAAAGACATCTATTCAACCAATCACAATGTGCAAAATCATCATTAAACCAATCAGAATGCTTTCTGAATACAAGCAGTTTTCCCAGCACCCTTACATTTCTGCCATATCCAAGCCTCCAAGAATGCAGCCCTCAGGGAGGGTCTCAGTTACGAGGATCAAATATAGCTTTCTCAGGAGGCTCAGGAAGAGCTCAGATGGTCGCAGGATGATCTGTTTGCTTGGAATTTTTTTTCATTTTCATTTCTTTGAATCAACCCATTGAGTAACAATAGTAATACCATGATCACCTCGGTTTTCATTGTTCCACGAGGGACATTTAACAACGAACATCCCTCGCGAAAGCTCTAAGTCAAGCATCGCTCATGCATAGTAATGAGGGAAATTTAGACTAAATCTCCCTCATGAATACAATCATGAGGGAAATTTAGACTAAATGTCCCTCATGAATACAATCATGAGGGAAATTTAGACTAAATGTCCCTCATGATTATATTCATGAGGGACATTTAGACTAAATATCCCTCATTACTATGCATGAGGATGCAAGTCAGTCCCTCATATACACCAGGTGTACACACAATCATTGGGACCCAAGAGCAAACCAAATAGTATTTACAAAATGTAGTCGCTCCTCTACTTATGACGACTCGAGCATTCAAGACGTGTGGGATGTGTGAAGCTCAAAATACAGTGGTATTTTGATATCCACAACATCGTTAACGCATGCGCAATAGAAGGAAATGCACAAAAGTCGAATTCAAAGGATATTTGATTAGACCTATTTCTGTTATTTGTTCACACAATGAGTGCCGGCACTTTTATATCTTTTCTGTATGTGCTTTTTAGTATTTTGAGGAACCGTATTCTCTTACTTGCTCCACTTCGTCATCTCTCACAAAAGTAAAATACGACCTTCCGCCATTTCTGATCTGTTTGTCCTTCAGGTACTCCTTACTAACTAATTTATACTCTTTTATTGTGTAAATGAAACAAAGATGTGCAACATGAAGCATTCCCCAGAGTACAGTCTAATCAAGACTCTTTCACAAAACACTATAATATATTCTCCTTTGCGCCGTTAACTCAAGCCTGTATTTTTTTGCATTTCCTCGGTGATCATGGTATTACAAACTAATACCATGGCTTCTTCGGGATATTAGTGATTAAATGTCCCCGAAGCCTCGGAAGTTTAGTAAAAGTCCCTCGCCCGGAGGCTCTCAGACTTCCACTAAACTTCCCTCGGCTTCGGGGACATTTAATCACTAATATCCCTCAGTGCCATGGTATTACTTATAATTACAACCATTCAATAAATGAACTAGAATAATATTTAGAATGGCACTAGAATGGCAAAGCTCTGTTACAAAACACCCCAGATCTTGTAATAGAAACAGACTCCTCTCTCATCATCACTGCGTGGTATAAACCGTACCGTGACTACTTCCCACTTATGCGAAAACGACATATTAATCACCTTGTAATGTGGTGGGAATGAGATGAGAGAATGGGAATGAAAGGAGGCGAGACAGAGATGAGAGTTATAGAGGAGAGAAGACTAGATAAGAGAGGAGTTTAGCTGAGACATGAAGAGTGGAGAGAAGAGGAGAGGAAAGGGATCATGTAATTGGATAGGATAAGATAGGAATAGGATAGGAAAAAAAAAGGAATTGGAAAGGATGGGATAGGATAGGGCATGACAGAATAGGATAAGAAAGGACTAGATGGAATAGAACAGGATAGAATAGGATATGGGATAGGAATAGAATAGATGGGATATGATATGATATATAAGATAGAATAAGAATGGGAAGGGATAGAACAATATCATTAGAATGGAATGAATGTTTATAATGGGATAAGATAGGACAGAATAGAAATGGGATAGGATGGGACAGACAGGATAGAGATGGGATAAGATGGGAGAAAGGATGGAAATGGTATAGGATGGGAAACACAGGATAGAAATGGGATAGGATGGGACAAACAGGATAGAGATGGGATAAGATGGGATAGAAAGGATGGAAATGGGATAGGATGGGACACAGGATAGAAATGGGATAGGATGGGACAGATAGGATAGAGATGGGATAGGATGGGACACACAGGATAGAAATGGGATAGGATGGGACAGATAGGATAGAGATGGGATAGGATGGGACAGATAGGATAGAGTTGGGATAGGATGGGACAAACAGGATAGAGATGGGATAGGATGGGACAGAATGGGATGGGATATGATATGGTAGTTTTGTCCCACCAACACGTTGTCAGCTACGCTGCATACTGCACTTACGTTTCTAGCAACAGATGACTTGCATTGTTCTTCCCTGCAGACAATCGTCCAGACATTTTAGACGTCGGCCTGCTCGTAACACTGACTGGTTTAGGAGTTGGTCTTTGAGAGAGTTGGATTTGCATTGTTGAGTTTTGAGAGCTGATTATGGCAGGTTTAGGAAGAGTCCCTGTAGTTACCGATGGCTTTGGAATGATGGCTCGCTTTGCACTGCTGGACGACTTGGCTGATGGACTCTTACCAGAGGTTCTCTGAAGCATCATAACATACATGTAAGTTACATTACATACTTAGAGTGGTTTTCATATGAGTGGGAAACCTACAGCACAGAGATATGGTACGGAATCGAAGATATCTATTCAACTAATCACAGTGCGCAAAATCATTGCTCAACCAATCAGAATGCTTGGACACCCATGGTCACGACACGGCAGAATGGTTGGACATGGTACTGTCGCCGCACAGCACAAACCGTACCATAACTACTTCCCACTCATGAAAACAACTCTAATAATGCATTACCATGTGATGACGACAATGGTAATGATGATGATACACAACCATTGAATGATGATGATGCATTTTATAAATATATTTTTTGTATCGTGTACCTGACTTGCTCCTCTAGAGTTAACACTGACAGCCCCTGACATCTCACTCTTGTCATCAATCTTCCTTCCTTGCATCACAACATTCAAATCAACATTAGATTTGATGGAAGCAACCTTTGCAGATCCAATTGCTCCTTGCCTTCCTGCGTCAGTCATGAAGGGATGCCCTGGCAAAGGCTCCAAAAAATCCACGTCTTTCATTTCTGCTTCAAGATCTATTGATGGACTGACACTTCTTTCATCACGAATGTCTGAAGGCTTGTCTTCGGGTTTTACCTTTTTCGTCTTCGTGTTTTCAAACACGCTGGTCTTAGATTTTTGTCTTATCGCTTCCTTTTCTGCAGCAGGCAAGATGGAGAACTCACTATGTGACTTCTTAGCGAGTTGTTGCAGTTCTTTCTTTATGAGTTCTTTCTTGAACGATTTGCCTCCAAACGACATTTTTTAGAGATTTACGCCAGAAATACCGACTTTATAAACATATAAACAGACACATTGACTCAAACTATACCCAGTAAACACTTTTTGTACATATTACGGCCATTAAAGTCCCTTTTTACGGCTCATTTTTGCTCTGTTTTTGTTGTAAATTTCACTTTTGTTTTCGCCGCCATTTTTGTTTGGATTTGGTTGCCTCGGATTCACTTAGTACCCATGCTCTTTGGAACAGATCAACACAGGGATCACGGAGAATTCTTTTCGGATTTTATTTATCAATTTATTATTTTTTTAATGGTATTTTTTTCAATTGATACTCTCTCAAAATTAGTCTCCATAAAGATCCATTTTAAACAGATTCTACCAAAGGTTCCCAAGCTCTCCCCTCTGAGTAATCATTTCTGTCGTGGTCAACTTTATATTAGGCTAACTTTATATTAGTCCAATTAGGCTCAGTAAATAAAAATAAAAATATCTACATAAATATTAGTTCTGAATAGCCTACGAACATGTCATCTGTCCACCCAATCACCAGACAGCCCCTCTCAAAAAATACCCCAAAATAATCCCCAAGTAACTAATATTAGAAAATAACATTATTTGAGCAGAGTCACGTGACCTCCATCGATGCGCAAAAAGAAGCTATGACATGCTAAAACCAATATACACATTTCATTGGGAGAATTAAAATATTGATCAAAATATCACATAGGATAATCAGTTCATTGTTAGTGATTGTTTGGTGAATTCTCACTACCTTCTTCCGGGTTCTGAAACAAGGTCAAAAGGTCGGCGTGAGACAGGAAGTCCTAGCGAACAGCTTCGCGTCACGACGCATTGTTAGTCAATCATAAACCCGCTTGTGCTTAACTACGTGTATGGACTACCAGCACAGAGCCTAAAACATATGGAAAAATGCCGTAATCTTAGTTAGAAATGAATCAACATGCAGGACATGTTTTTTACACCGATCAATACAAGGTGAGTTTCTTTCTCATGTTTGCGGTTTTTCTTTAATCTGTAAGTAACGTCGTCAGTCATACTCTACGATATGTTTTTGCGTTATTTCTTGTATTCATTTCAATTCTTTTGGTCTTGTATATATTTGGACTGAGAATCAACATTCCGTTTTCTACGTCTCAAGTCGTTGTGTATGACGTAAGCAGCGTGTAGAAGAGAATCAAAAACAAAATTATGTTTCTATTTTGAAAAGCGTCAAGAGTCATTGAATTACTGCGAAAATCCTTGTATCGCGACCTTTCGTTTTGTAAACTTCAGATGGATTTTGGATTTTTCTGTTCCGCCAATATATTTTTTGCACTAATTAGTACTAAATACAACACATAACAATAGAAATGTCACTATTTAGTACTTTAAAGAATGATGTTTATGCTGAGTTAACTTTGTACTCAAGAAATGGACATATATAGTGATTGTCGGAACAGAAAATTCCAAAATCCAACTGAAGTTTTCAAAACGAAAGGTCGCGATACAAGGATTTTCGCTGTAACTACAAAATGATTTAAAAACTCAGGCCAAAAAGTCTTGTTTCTTCCTGTTCTTTCTTTCTTTCTTTCCTTCTTTCCTTACTTCCTTCTTGTTTTCCTTTTTTCCTTCGTTTGATTTTTTCCTTCCTTGCTTCCTTGCGTCCTTCCTCCCTTCATTACTTTCTTCTTTTCTTTCTTTCTTTCTTTCTTTCTTTCTTTCTTTCTTTCTTTCTTTCTTTCTTTCTTTCTTTCTTTCTTTCTTTCTCGTTCTTTCTTTCTTTCTTTCTTTCTTTCTTTCTTTCTTTCTTTCTTTCTTTCTTTCTTTCTTTCTTTCTTTCTTTCTTTCTTTTTCTTTCTTTTCTTTCTTTCTTTCTTTCTTTCTTTCTTTCTTTCTTTCTTTCTTTCTTGACTGACACAAGCATAGAAATCACCATATGTTCTGTTTTACTTTCCAATCGTAGATTCAGTATGTTTTAAGCTTCTTGTTTTACTATTTTAATTGTGTAATTTGCGCCTTTGAGCTTTGGCATATTGTGTAAATAAAGTATTATTATTATTATTATTTATTATTATTATTTTTTTTTTTTTTTTATTTTTATTATTATTATTATTATTATTTAGAAGAAATCTTTTAGGATAACATTTTACGATAAAGTTTAAGATTATGAAGTTCCGACGTTTCGGCGTTGCTAACGCCATTTTCAAGGATAAGTGTTAGTCAATGTATAGAGTTTATATAGAGTCCATTATGAATAATAATCAGTTCGAGGGTAGTCACTGGGGAGCACTGAACAATTTCGCTCTAATTGAGTCTGATTGTTTGTTAAGATTTGGATGAAGTTCTTGAATAAACAGCATCTCAAATATCAGACACTCGAATCTGTCTTTGCATCGACGTAAGGTGGTAAACTCTATACAATGACTAACACTTATCCTTGAAAATGGCGTTAGCAACGCCGAAACGTCGGAACTTCATAATCTTAAACTTTATCGTAAAATTATTATTATTATTATTTTTTTATTATTATTATTATTTTTTATTTTTATTTTTATTTTTATTTTTATTTTTATTTTATTTTTTTTTTTATTAATATTATTATTTTTTTATTATTATTATTATTATTATTATTTATTATACCGAATTAATTGCTACAATATATAGCAAACGCTAGTACTAAACCATGAAACTTATTTATTTTTTTAGTTTGCTTAGTGCTATATACATAGCCTGTTAATAAATAAATGCATTCCATTTTGCCGTGCGTCTGCCGCTCTCATAGATACGCAGATGACGCCGGTCAAACTGTGGTGAGAACAAAAACAAACTGCGCCACGAAACGAAGTCGGGTGACGTGACTGTTGTTCTCACCACATGTTGACGTCATCTGTGCATCTATAAGAGTACAGACGCATGGCGAAATGGAATCTATTTGTTTTATGTAATATTAGGAAAAGTGCGTGATTTTGTGACGTCATCTATGCGTCTGTACTCTAATAACACACCTTCGACCAATCAAAGCGCGCGTTATATACCAATTATTAGATAATCATGCATTAAAAATAACCAATTACGTCATTCTTAACTACTTCTTCTATTTTAAAATATATTTATTTTGATCCCAAGCCCGACCCAGGCCATCATGGATTTCCGCGCAATACCACAGACACCCAATCCCACAAGGCAGTTCGGGGTGAGTCCAGCTGTATTATGAACTCACAGAGTAAAGATCTGCATGATTTTGTTCTATTTTGTTCTCGAATAAAGGAAATATAATTTATTGTATTTTACAGGGTTCGAGTCGACTACAAGAGCTTCAACTTTTACGGTTGGTATCATTTCTACAAGCATTGGAGACCATGCGAGAGGTAGGTTGAGTAGACTTGATGTGAATTCACAAGTTATAAACAAACAAGCTTGCGATATTTGGAGTTGCAATATCAAAATAAAGTATCAATGCAAGAGGCTGTTAATTGTTATACATAGAGAGATGCAGAGATATCTATATAATATTACACTACAGCCTCTGCAAGTGTTTGGGTAATTTGTGTGCAAAGAATTTTCTGCAAACTAAAAAGGCGACGAAGTTTATCAGCCACTGGAAAAGAACGGCAGCCATTTCTCGCTACAATAATTTCGCTGTGATGAGATCAATTCACAGTGAAGAAGACACAAGCCTAAACTATGTTATTACAGCATGTTTTAGAACATTAACTTAATAAAGATTCTTGCATTTGCGCAGCGCGAAATGGTAAGCAAACAGCTATCAAATTCCAGCTACGCGCAGGAACATGTTAGCGCTCGTTGCTACATGGGGTTACGACAAAGCTGTCACAATCACGGCTGCAAGACAGCTTGAACCGACTGGGTGTTCAGTTATTATTGAGGTAACAGCGCTTTCCTATAGCTAATTAATGGCGACCGACAAGTTGGGTGCACAAACCAACTGTACTCACATCAAGAGAAGCGGCGAAGCTGGTCATGATAGCAAACTTACGATGTTTTATGGAGCAGTGGGACTATTTATACCTTTGGCAGGCTACGTTCAGGCTCTACGAGTTTGTCGATTAGTAGCAAAACTAAAACAACAACCAAATTAGCGTCTGTGTTAATGCTTAGAGTAATGTTCTCTTGGTTTAGACCTCGAATAAAGTGTGGAGAACTATTTTACATGTACTAATAAAGTTCCATTTACTCTGCAATGGTCGCGGAAGACTATCGCACCGAACACTGATAAATTCACTCAAAGGACGAGCAAGGAAACCATCCTAAAACGCAGCAAAAAAAAAAACTCTCTTAATTTATAAATTGAGGTTTCTAAGCTTTCGTCTTGATTTTAGCTCAATAAAGTTTGCGAAAAATATGACAGTTCTGAACGATGGTTCGATCGAATTCTCGGCCAGTACTGCGAACGAGTGAAAACCGAGTTTGGAGAAGAAGCAAACTATTGTATGCACAAATTGATGTCATCGTACCGTCCTTGTTACGAAAAAACGTTTGCTACAAACATGAATGAAATACTCTACTTCTTGATGCCTCGTTTTTAATCTTTCGCGTTTTATTTCTCGCCAAAAGACATCAGAGTAACTCGGTTTACCTCTAGAGAACGAGTTGTGGCAATGTTGCTGTTTGTGTGTCGCTCAGCGCACCTATTGATGATCAGTGAGTACGGCTATAAAATATACCAAATTATTCCTGAAGAATTGAGAACTAACGACAAAAACTAATTAAACAGATTGATTTGAATGATTAGAAGACATATTATAAGCAGTTATGAAGTTTTTTCAAATGTTTTGAAGCAAGTGTTAACAGCGACATAAGAAATTTGTGTTGTCTGCATGTCGACCAAGATCACCAACAAAGATGTTTAGGTTATGCAAGCCAGCTGCTCTGTTTGTCATTTAATATATCGAGACTAAAGACGGAGGTAACGTACTGCCACACTGAAACGTTGACACCCAACTCACTCCTGATTCAGTCAACTGAACGAGCAAAGAAATGCCACGGTTATGCAGGAGCGGAAACTTACTAATTGAAAGAGACACGTCAGCTTCTTCCAAAAGCTACACGGCCATCCAGCAAGTACGTCAGTGGAATATATCGCGCGCTGGATCACTCTGCTTCAAACTAGCCGACTAAAGATTAGCTGAATCTGCTTTGTAAGAGAAGCTTTCACTGCGCATAAAAGCTGTCTCTTTCGCTCTGCATACTTCTGGTCAAAGACTGACTGCATGTCTAAAGTTTAAGTGGAATTTGCTGTACACTGTGCCTACAAGCTAAAGAGCAACAAGAATTATCTCCACAACAAGAGTTTTCTCCACAACAAGAGTTCTCTCCACAACAAGAGTTTTCTCCGCAACAAGAATTATCTCCACAACAAGAGTTTTCTCCGCAACAAGAATTATCTCCACAACAAGAGTTCTCTCCACAACAAGAGTTTTCTCCGCAACAAGAATTATCTCCACAACAAGAGTTCTCTCCACAACAAGAATTCTCTCCACAACAAGAATTATCTCCACAACAAGAATTCTCTCCACAACAAGAATTCTCTCCACAACAAGAATTATCTCCAAGTTAGTTGACTATGAAGTTTAATAGATGTGAAATATAAATCTTAACTGATAGATTGCACAGTCATTTTTAACATCTTTGATTAGTTACACTAAATAATGGTTGATGTCCCATGCAGATAATGAGCTACAGACATGCAAAGCTACTGTGCAAAACCTGTGACTGTTTGAATGTAGCAAAAAGTACTTTTATTTAGTAAGTAAATAAGTAAGTAAGTAAGTAAGTAAGTAAGTAAGTAAGTAAGTAAGTAAGTAAGTAAGTAAGTAAGTAAGTAAGTAAGTAAGTAAGTAAGTAAGTAAGTAAGTAAGTAAGTAAGTAAGTATAGGTAATATAAGTAAGTGACTCTCTTTATTTTGAGAGGGCAACACGTAGCTTGGAGTACCATAGATCTATATGTTCTACTCATGAAGGAGCTAATTAAACAAGGTGGCATGTCTTGCAAGTGCAAATGAGAGCTTCAGTTCCTCTTGTAATCAGAGTAGGTATAGTTCTATATTCTAAATGTGAACTATAGGATATTATTATTGTGTTAAACTGTTTATAACTTAGGATGACTCAGTATAGTTCAGCTTGTGTGGCTTACTGGATGGGACATACCTCACATGTACCAGTTAAACTTGCAGAGATATACATCTTGATGAATATAGATATTACAAAATGGAGAAATGTTCTTGGTCGGACTGCCCTAAATTGGAATGATAAATATGCTGAATATTCCGGTTCTAAAGTTATAATTTTTTTTTCACTTGCTGGGAGATGCAACACAGACCACTCTCAATTAATATCACCCAGAACTGAATTAAGGTTGTATCATGAAATGTTCACTATAAATGGGTCCTAAATTGAAGGTGAATGCTCTTGCTTTTGCTATTGCAGTAGTTAACAACTTTAGTTGTAGTGTTTAAATATGGTTTGGATGCATTTAAGGTTTGTTTGTGTTGCTGACTAGCTGGCTGGGAGATGACACTGCACATCTCACTATCAGTTTTCTGTAGTGAATAAAGACTTTCATAAGGTGTTCATTAACTAGTGTCGCTCGATTTCTGACACTTTGGATACTGTATGACTGTGTTTTTAGTTGTTTATCTCAAGATGTAGTTTGTGTGTGTTGCTTCAGTACTAGCTGGGAGATGGCAAATATCAGTTCTCTGTATTGGATAAAGATTCGAATAAAGTGTTCAATGTTGTCAGTCAATTTTAGGTGTCAGTTATCTCAAGTTGTAGTTTGTGTGTGTTGCTTCAGTAATAGTTGGGAGATGGCAAATATCAGTTCTCTGTATTGGATAAAGATTCGAATAAAGTGTTCAATGTTGTCAGTCAATTTTAGGTGTCAGTTATCTCAAGTTGTAGTTTGTGTGTGTTGCTTCAGTAATAGTTGGGAGATGGCAAATATCAGTTCTCTGTATTGGATAAAGATTGAATAAAGTGTTCAATGTTGTCAGTCAATTTTAGTTGTTTATCTCAAGATGTAAGTTTGTGTGTGTTGCTTCAGTACTAGCTGGGAGATGGCAAATATCAGTTCTCTGTATTGGATAAAGATTGAATAAAGTGTTCAATGTTGTCAGTCAATTTTAGTTGTTTATCTCAAGTTGTAGTTTGTGTGTGTTGCTTCAGTACTAGCTGGGAGATGGCAAATATCAGTTCTCTGTATTGGATAAAGATTGAATAAAGTGTTCAATGTTGTCAGTCAATTTTAGTTGTTTATCTCAAGAATAGATGTAAGTTTGTGTGTGTTGCTTCAGTACTAGCTGGGAGATGGCAAATATCAGTTCTCTGTATTAAATAAAGATTGAATAAAGTGTTCAATGTTGTCAGTCAATTTTAGTTGTTTATCTCAAGAATAGATGTAAGTTTGTGTGTGTTGCTTCAGTACTAGCTGGGAGATGGCAAATATCAGTTCTCTGTATTGGATAAAGATTGAATAAAGTGTTCAATGTTGTCAGTCAATTTTAGTTGTTTATCTCATGATCAAGATGTAGTTTATATGTGTTGCTTCAGTACTAGCTGGGAGATGGCAAATATCAGTTCTCTGTATTGGATAAAGATTGAATAAAGTGTTCAATGTTGTTCAGTCAGTTGCGTGTTACTGATGATTGTATTTTTAGGTGTTTATCTCAAGATATAGTTTATGTTTTGTGTTGCTTACTAGCTGGGAAATGCAACTCACATTTACTTCTGTCACAAATTGTCATTGTCATTGTGTTTATCTCAAGATATAGTTCATGTTTTGTGTTGCTTAATGGATAGAAAATGCAACTCACATTGCTTCTGATCTTGTACTTTGAATGAAGATTGCATGATCATGCGGCAGTACTAAGTGTTTTTGGTAACTGAAATGTCCTCAACTTAATCAGTTGGATGGAATGACTTTGCATGTTCATACTTTGTTGATTATTGTGTTTTTAACTCAGAAGTATTTTAGTTTGGGTCATGTAGTGCGTAGCTTATTGTTTAGTAAGATTGTTTTCTGGATAGCAGATGGATGCAACAATCACACTGTTTAGCACTGTTTAAGGATTGATGCATTTGTTAGTTTTGTAAGTTTTGCTGGACATGCAGCATGCATGTTGTCCTCGATTGAAATGATACTTTTCCTGAACACTATTCACATCCAACAACATTCTAACTGAACTATAAGAAGTCGAAATTATGTAAGTTAATCTAAATCCAACACAAGCTGAGGTCTAGTGTCCCAATGTAGAATAAGTTAGACTTTTGGTGAACAGTTTTCTACAGTTCTTCATGTGTTCCTGTCTGAATTAAACCAAGCTTAGACATTGGAAATAAAAACCAGAGAAAAGAAAGTTAGGAGACTAAAGAAAGTCATAATAATACTAATCAATAATGAAAGACATACACTCAATTGCATTAACGGGTTGTCCACCTCGGAAAAGCACATTTACACATTTGCACATTTACACATTTGCACTTTTACAAGCGCTGAAATACAACTATCCACCTGAAATCTTCTGTATAAGGCCGCTGCATTCTTATGGCAGTATACTTCTATTGAATCTATTGACTCTGGGTTCCACTTGCGCAAAACAAAATAATATACACGTGATGTTGCGAATGTGCAAATGTGCAAATGTGTAAATGTGCAAATGTGTAAATGTGCTTTTCCGAGGTGGACAACCTTTCTGCAATTAGGTATATATACACGTTTGAGGATAATGGACGGAACTTACTACGGCAAACGTCGAACCGAACCATGAACTTAATTCAGTCGAACCTATTAATTTTGTGGATACACTGCATTAAACCTTTATTATTATTATTATTATTATTATTATTAAATAGGCTGATGGATAGTAGTAATATGATGGTCCCGTGATTATAACTTGCTGAGAAGGCTTATTTTTAATAGGATCGGCGCGACTTAGTTCGACGTTTACATTAGGCCTTAGGTAACTTAGTGAAGACGAATTCAGTCAAAGATGGTACGACTAGCTGGCCTCAGTAAACTGAGCAACAATATCTCAAGAATGAATTGGATTTGTGTTATTCTTACTAATACATTTATAAAAGTTGTTTGTTCGCTAAAAATCTTTTTGAGACTGAGTCAACACAATTCAACACAGCATCTCATTCTGATCAGTCTTTACAAGTCTTCATGGTGTTGTATAGTTCTTAAAACGTTTGCTACCCATCCCCAAGGTCTTCAGAACTACTAAAACTTACTTGAAGAACTCCAACACAAGACACTCCGTAAGAAAAACTGTGGTTAATCGTCAAAACTATAGATTGAAATAGATGTCGCGTCCATCACAGCCGACTACCAGTTATGGGGGTGGTTGTAGTTTGTGCAATTCGCAAGGACATTATTGTACTAAAACCTATTGCGATAGAGACTCCACCACAACACAAGACATGTACCTCGATCATTACAAATCAAGTACAATTGTGGTGACATTACATGGCCAAAAATATATTAAAATACTGTAGGTGTTTAGTAACTGAGGTGGTTGGTTTGTAGTTTGTGAAAGTTGAACTTGAAAAGAAACTGTACTTTGGCTTTGTCAGTTTCTGTCGATTCTGTGCGCGCACTTTCTAAAAAAGAGAATGTTAAACTAGAAATTACACTGAATTACACCATGTGAGTTTAGTCTACAAAATAGGTGTATTTTTCCCTGGACTATTTCTCTGTCTTTCCCTTGTCGATGTTGATCTTACACACTGATGTTTCATGTTGATGCAAGGAGTATTCAACGTCACATCTTTGTGAACTCCCTCTCACCTACACAACGTTGATTGTATCATGGTTTCATACTTTAATCAGTGCTGATGTAAAGCTTATTCAACACTGCCAGGACTGTCAGCACTTGATGACGCTTTCTCCTGTTGCTATTAGCATCATTTCTATGTAAGTCATGAAGGTCCATTGAACATATATCGAATGTAGCCATGTTTTCGGCCTGCCATCCCTTGGTTAATATACTCACATATACTCACTGACATATATAGCTCAACAGTTTCACTGTTAATGATATTAGCATGGTTCAAAAGGCCTGTCCAGCATTACAGGCACACTATTTCCCCCTCCCTGTCCCCACTACAAAGTTGGATTAAACATGGCACCAGTTTCTAGTAATCATATCTATGTTGCATGATGTAAGTTCTAGATAGCTCTGAATTGAACTCTGAAACTACTTGTAGCCAAACAGAAGCTCAGTCACAAACTTCCCTCCATTTTTCGGGATACAAGCAAAGTTGGATTGGACTCTCAGCTTCACTGAGACTACTTTTATCAACACTAAAACTACTTGTAACCAAACTGAAGCTCAGTCATAAACTTCCCTCAATTTTTTTCGTATACAAAGTTGCATGCATTAGTTGAGCGGAATTCGCAGCTGTGCAAGACCACCGCTTAGACTATATTCAGTTGTATGTTCTAGCTCAGTTCAACACGGCTGAAACTGACTTGTAACAAAACTGAAGCAGTCACAAACTTCACACATCCGGCTAATACAGTGGACTCGCAGCTGTAAGACCACTTCTATATATAGTGATATATACTGAGTGTCCTGAGTCTAGCTCAGCCAGTCAAAGCTGAAACAAATTGTAACAGGCTTGTAACACATGGAACTAACACAGCAATCTTATACCTCCCTCTCCCCTCTACAATGTTATAGATCGGTGGTTCAAGTGATAAGAGTGATCTACAAAGTGCGAGTTCAATCATGAGTGTATAACATTTCCAAACTGGCTACTCATGCAGTTGCCCGTCCATCGATCTTGTAAGCTATACTGAGTCCTAGTAGCTCAGTCAGAACACAGCTGCAACTCTTACACAGAACTGACATCAATCATATCAGTTCCCAGGCATTTGTACAGTGTTCACCTTAAGTCTGACTGCTGTAGTCAGTCAACAATTTCAACTACTAGAGCCAATATATGCTGCAAGTATTCACGGTATATCACGCATACGATAGACGCACAAGGCATATGGATGTAAGTATTTATCAGTCAAATTTGTACCGGGTGTTCATCGTGTGTAGACGGTTCAGTTCTATATCGCCTTCCCAGCCGGCGACAATTTGTAGTGATTGCCTGGTGGTGGTTCACTGACAAGTGCAATGCGCTGGATAAATATACTTATATATATAATGGTCTCTTGCTGTCATCCAGTACATTGATCCAATGGATAAGGATTTATCCAACGCCTGGATATCAGTAGCCGCGAGCTATATCCACCGGCTCTCACTGAACAACCAGGACCGGCGGCTTCTCAGTAGCTGACTGAACTAGACGGCCGGCGGACAGGCCCTGTCGGTAAACTGAACTAAACTTTCTACATTTGGCGAATTCAAAGCGAACTAATGGATGAAGCAGAAGTCATAGTTTACTAGTCTCACAAATATTACGAATGAATACTTTTGAATCAGTAGACAAGAGATCAACTAAGTGCACTTGTGAACCATTCCTTGCATGTGAAGTTTTTCAAATCCCAACCAAGCTATTAGCTAGTTAGATAGATAGATAGTAGTTCTTCAGTTCTACAGTTGAGTCAGTTTTGAGCGTGTATTTTAATCTTGCGAGGAAAAGAAGATGCTAAAAAGGCAAACGTCTTGCATGGAGCCGTGACAAGAAGGTCAACATTGAATGTTGTGCAGTATTGCGGTCATCATGATAGTGCGCCATACATTAGGCTTTACACATGACCAGGTATTGAAGTGAGAAAACTCGTTTCACTTTCTATAAATTAATGAACAAATACACACATTAAAAAGGAGTGAAAGTGTTATGTTTTTGAAATATTGGTGTGCTTTAGGGCGCTCTTATTCGGACTGTATAAACAAGTTCTCTTCAAATTCGAGCCAATCGATCTTCAAATTCGAGCCACTGAACCGTCTGGTTGAGCATGAAGCAAGTAGTCCAAGGACTCAGCAAAGAGGCCAATACAACGTATATTTTCTTGGTAACTATTTCGGCTAGCCAGACTAGCCTTCTTCAGGTTAAGGAGCATTTCATTTGAGCATCTTCGATTTGAGAGGTTTTTTTATAACTTTACACGTAGAGAAACGTTTTCTTTGTTTAAATTGCCGGGCTCAGTTTTTCAGTTTTCGTCATACTTTCGATCCTAACTATACCGTAAACACCGAAAGTAAGCTATGATATAACGGTATTAAACGAAAGTAACTTATAGATTTTCACTTAACTAAATTTATAATCACTGAATATAAACTACTGAAAACAACAGCATAATATTGACTTCGTGTTTTGCAGTTTTCAACAAGAAAATAATCCCGTAGATTAAATTATCGACTTAGGAAAAATCTTTTATTGTATAAAAACAGATCAATATAAAAGGTTTTGTAGTAACGCTGATACAAGGTCAAGATTACTCTTTTTAGCGCGATTCGAAGAACTCACTACAGAGCGGAAGCGATTGCCAATCATTTGCCTAAGCCCCTCCCCCTTAACAATGGACATTTTTGAGTTGATTTATTATAAACGTCAAAGCCTGTCAAAATTGACCAATCACGTTGCGAGTTCCAGGGGAAAGCCCTGGGCTTTGGAAAACAAGCTCTTTTCAACTCGGTCTAATAACAGGCTGATGCGAGGGCAAGACGGCGATGAAGCCTCAAAGTAGCGGTAATTACTTAGTACGTAACTGCTCAGCGTCTTCTAAAGTGGACTGAAAAAAGGTACACTGCAAAAATTGCTCAATTTTCACTGTAAATCCACGTAAATAAATCGTTGTAGATAGACACGGGGATCAGCTACTCTGACAAGGTAGTCTAATGCAAAAAGTCGTTACGTATTAATTGATTGGGTAGTCGTAGTAGTCGTAGTGTTTGCAAACTACTAGTCTATGTAGAGATGAATTCAGTACAGATATGATAGTTGTAGGATTCACCATGTACATATCAGCTGCATTGAATGTCGCCGGCTGATAAACTGCAGAGTCATCCACTGATGTGTCACCCATTGTGCAAAAGCCTTGGACGAAAGTACTACATATAAAACCTTCAAAACTTCTATTTTTGTGACTTTGCTGCAATTAGAAAGACATAATTTTGAGGTCACATCGCTAAAAGTTTCAAAATATGACAGGATTTTGGCTATAAACAGTTGAAAGTAGCTATTGAAAAAGACAGCTTGGCCTAGGAATACTACTGAACTGCTTGAGTGAATTGGCTGAAAGAAATGTTTATAAACAAAGTTCAATTTTTCGCGAAAGAAGCTGAGAGGTTATCTGGGTTTTGTTTGTGGTGTTGGCGAAACAAGTTTAGAGTTGGAAGGCGAAAGGGCCATCCATTTACTCACTGAAAAACCGTTTAAAAACCGGTACAACTTTTTCTGAAAAGAATTTGCTAATTCCACTTTGTTTTTCGCCGAAACTCTACATGCGTTCCGGCTTTGGGTCGTCGCTTATCACGCTTACAGGCATTCTAGGCTTCAAAAGCGCATCCGACAGTACAGCTTTATACAGCTATACAAAACGTTTTTTCTACGGTGAGTTTTGAATTTATTTCCGACTTTATCCTCGAGCAAGTTCAGAGATTTCTCGAATGTGGAAAAAGTAGACAACGACTACCCGGATAGTGTGGAAGAAAGACTAACAAAACAATATACAAACAGTTACGATGGAAAATGGTGACCCCGAGTGACCGCGCTGTCAAGCCATCAGACTAAAGTCACTCAAATGACAAGCTACAAGTTTGACATTAATTTTGAGAAGGATTCTCAAACATTTTAGCTACAATTTGGGATTCTTATAAATCTTTGAAATATACAAACACCGAAGACCGCAAAGGATGCTGGGATAGACCATTTGTTACTAATATAAAGTTGAGGATCGAGCTTTTAGCTTTGACTCGATTGTAAACGTGACTGTCGAGGGGTTCTATTTTCCATATAAATCGCAATAGATAAATCACGTTGGATAATTCTATGGCAAGAACACTTCTATCGTCTTGAAGAAAGTGAATCGACAATTTGTATAACCTTGGCTTGCATGTCTGTTGCATGGTGGATGAGTTTAAAGAGCATTCATGCAGTTAGCTTGGACATAGCTTGGAGGTCAATTCACGTACCAATTCAAAGACCATTGAATGTGATACCTACATTCTAATACTTTTGAATGATAATTCACTAGCTATTAGAACACGAATAATCAGTTCGTTTGCGCAAATTAAAGTTCGTTTCGAACGACAACTTGTCTGACAAAGGGCTACAAAGAAAGAACACAGTACGAACCAGCAACTCAACAAAAGTCTTCAGTGGTCTTTAGTACAGTTAACACATACTTCTAAATTCAACTTGGAAAAGGTTTCCAAAGCACATCGATGTAGAGTGTAAACGTTTCCACCATAAAGTGTGCCGCAAAAAGATGTTCAGTGTGCTTGAGGTATACAGTGTTGTTGAGCGTTCATTCATTTCTTCTCACGGCCGCATTTCTTTCTATATTTTGATACAAACTTTGCGAACTTATTTCAGCAAACTTGAGCTACCTTTTTCAGTTCTCAAAGTGTTTGGAACAATCTGAAAGTAACCTTTTTCTGACTGATAAATCTATGAAGAAGTGAGTTGACATGCAGAAACACAATTAGTCGTGCATATTTACCGTAGTTTAGTGTCTTTGAGCATTGAGATGACCTCCTTTTGGTTTAGAACTGAGTTAAACGATTAATTTGAAGTTAAAACTTTGGAGTTTAAGAAGAGAGAAATGGATGAATTGGTTTCTAATTCGAGAAAAAGGAGAAATCGATCGGTCAAAGATTGAGTTTTGATAACAACAGTCATGAAGAAGAGATGTGTCTGGACTCGGGTATCCACTGTGGATTGTCGTCAGTAAGCTAGCCCTTAGCTTTTCTAAACGTTCTAAGCTGAAAATGTAGCTTTATAGTTGTCTGTATTGCTTTAAATGATTTAATTATCATTTCGAATGTCGAATCTGACAAAAACTTCATTCAAACAATGAAACAAAGTTTGAGCCGGTTTTCATGTGACGACGACAACAACCATGGTTGCCGGCCGACGTATTGACGTCCACTTGCATCGAAGAGAACCAAGAATCTAAGACGAACTGCTCAATTAAGATAAGAACACAATTCCAATGTACCATCAGTTCAAATGATTCATCGGTACAATTATTTTACGAGGACGATTGCCGAGCGATCATTGTCATTGTACATTGTTGATATGTTGAAGACTCTTTTCAACTGAGGAAAATTTAGATGCTTATTTTTCCATAATTTCATCGCTGAATTTAGTTTTACTTCTCTTGCAGCTGCAAACGTTCATTACACAAAACTACCCATCCAAGATGGTGTCAGTACTGCCAAGCATTTCCACAGCGCAGTCAGCAGCATGGTTGAAACAGCCGTTGCCAGTTGTAGAAGACATCATCACACCAGAGGGCTTCCTTGAACGCGATGTTATTAACGAAGTTGCTGCTGCGTTGATTTTGGCATCGCGAAACCTCAACTCCACAACCGCTAGTGTTGTAGCAGATGGATTAACCGCGTTGCTTCAAAAGAGCGATCATTTCGGTGGTGAAGTCTCAGAACCGGCGCCAAAGCTCCCGAGCAATTTGGACGCCGACAGATCAGACATGTTTGCGAACTATCTTTTCGAAATTCCATATTCCAGTGAAAATCCTAAAGCAAGCGAACAACCAAGTGTACATGAAGTACAACAAACATTCCCTGACAGTACAAGCCACGAGGATACACTACAGCGCCTTACCCACGATGACATTGACATGACATTGTTACATCTACAGTTAAACAGCGAAGGAGTTCAGCTTGCAGCTTCGTCGTTAAAAGATGATGTACTTGAAGACAAATTGCTTCATGGACAAGACGCACACACTACAATTGATGAGTTCCCTAAGCTTCGCTCGTGGCCAAGTCGCTCAAGTCTCTCGTCAGGGTATTCATCAGATTCGCCTCTGAGTCAAGACCTTATGTTGTCTGAGATGGCAGAATGGACATCAACAGGTAAATCATCAGTTGTCGAGCTAGGGTTAACCCATTAACTCCTGGTATCTATAAACGTGTCCGTCATTGTGTTGTCCACGAAGCCGTGAAACCGTTGAAACTTTTAAACTCAGTTGATTCACGAATTGGCAACAGTTAGTGAGTACCGTAGTACTATTGTTGGCCTGACATTACCGGCTTATTCGGCCTAGACCTTGTCACGGCTCGGCCGGCGTTGCCCCAAATATCTCTTTCTATTAACTAAGCCTTTCACGGCAAAATCGCTATCAAATCGTTCATGTATTTTTTTTTAATCTTGTGAGAAAACGCTTGTGGCAAAAAGTCATTCAGAAGTAACCAATAACTTGCGCGCAGTATGAAAAAAACGCACATGTCGAAACGCGCGCTCATTGTAATTATATCACGTGACAGTATTGCATCACGTGACTGCAGTCAATGTGATGTTTATAGACTAGACGGGTGGCATAGCTATATATAGCATACAAAAGGAAGAGGTCACGTGATAGGTCAGGTATGAATGGAATGTTCTTCCTGTTTTGATTTTTTGCGTTACATTTTCGTTGGAACTCACGAGAACAAAACGCTTGGCTTTCAAGCAAAACCACAGAATGTGAGAATCAGTTTACATAACAATCGGTAAATGTTTGAAGGTGGAACGATAGTTTTCGACCACAATCAAGGGGGGAAAACCATTCAATAACACAATGACACAAGTTTGGAACCCGACGAGTGAAAAGAAAAGTTTTTCATGATTCCAAAACCAGCTTAAAAACAAATACGCTCAAAAAGGTACAGTAATTTCGTGTTTTTGAATTTCGTTTTCAGAAGAGATAGAAATATTGCTAAGATTTCATTGCCGATATTCTCAGCAGCAGAAGTTGATGAATATATTGTATATTTAAAGTATTAGTATTATTATTATTATATGTTTACTATGTACAGCTCTATTCACTAGAAACGAAACGTACTCTCTGCAGACAAACAAACGATCGCTGTTAACTATTTTCAGTTTTAAGCACAGAAAAAGCTAGGCGCAATTATAAATCATTTCCAACAAAGTTTTCCGCAACCAATGAACAATGATGTTGAGGATCTGCCGCAATGAGAAGTTTTCAATTCAGAACTTTACTTCATTGGAAATAAGATCGTAAATCAGCTAAGTTTATTACGGTAGACTAGCTTTATGTAGTTCGTTTTGATATTGGGAATCCATTTCAAAATCAAGCGCAAAATATATTCAACTCTCAGAAGAGCGAGCGCAAGATCTCCGTATAAAGTTTTATTCAGAATCGTGTCTATACTCGTTTTATTCTTGTAACGCCGGCTCAATATATTCACGAATGAACGAGTATACGCTGTATTTTCGCAGCCAAGAAAACGAGCCGTCCGTCAAAGGAAGCAAGTATGGTGTCACACAAAGGCGGTCATCGTGACAACAGCGCACGATTCTATAGAACCCACAAAGACTGTCGTGATCAGGCAAATCAACGTTTTCTTCCGAGTATTTTGGAAATTAAAAAAGTACATGAATTAATGGGCTTCCTGTGTTACATGGGCGATTGCGCGGGCGTAATACCACAGGGAGCCCAATATTTTATCCCGCACTTTCTACCACAGGAATCCCATCAAAAAGACGGGCGATTGCGCGGGCGTAGTACCACAGGGAGCCCAATATTTTATCCCGCACTTTCTACCACAGGAATCCCATCAAAAAGGGCGACGGGGCGATTGCGCGGGGGCGTAGTACCACACAGGAGCCCAATATTTTATCCAGCACTTTCTACCACAGGAATCCCATCAAAAAGACGGGCGATTGCGCGGGCGTAGTACCACAGGGAGCCCAATATTTTATCCCGCACTTTCTACCACAGGAATCCCATCAAAAAGACGGGCGATTGCGCGGGCGTAGTACCACAGGGAGCCCAATATTTTATCCCGCACTTTCTAACACAGGAATCCCATCAAAACGTCGCGCACATAATATAATAGTTATTACTTGTGGCCGTTGAATGAGGGTTTATCATGTAATTTCAAAACTCACAGGACAAAAATGATTACCATAGCTGGAAAGAACTCGTTGATATTAGTAAAAATGTGAAGTTTGGAAAAGATCGCTTCACAAATTGCGAAGATATGAATTTTCAAAAATCGAAATTTTGTATGAAAACCTTTGTTGGAGGCAAGAGTTGCCTACCAGCGTAAATTTCCAAAGGTTTTCATATAAACTTTCGATTTTTGAAAATTCATATCTTCGCAATTTGTGAAGCGATCTTTTCCAAATTTCACATTTTTACTAATTTCAACGAGCTCTTTCCAGCTATGGTAATCATTGTTTTGTCCTGTCTCCAATAAGTTTTGAAATTACGTGATTATAAACCCTCATTGCTTTTAAAATTAGCTCTTTGAGAACTAAACTAAGAAAAAAAGAAAAAAAGGTTAGAATTGACATGACTGCAAAAAAAGTCTTAGAAAAATTTCCGAGCTAGTACGTTTTGCAACCGTGCCGTGACTGTTTGGGTATGTTGTATGGTGTTTCTTGTTCTTGTTCGTGTTTTACCGTTTCCATGTCGTGACATTGCGTGATCGTGCAGTCTAACCGCTCTAATATTATTATTTCTTTCAAGATGACGATGACTCGACCCAGTCCTCCGAGTGGCTTCTCATTCCTCTGGCGCAATGGACCAAGCGGCAATGCAGAGCTTTTTTGGACTGGGTCTGGGAGTTATACGAGCTGTCGTCGTCTCCCAAGGAGGACGAATTGGACTTGAACGGCGCTGAGCTGCTTGCGCTGTCACTGGAGGAGTTACAGAGTAAATCGGAGCATGGATCTCTGTTGTATGCTATAATTAATTGGCTCCGTGAGCCAGGTAAGCACAATTTACTCGGGCTCCCTGTGTTATCATCATCATCATCGTCATTATTTTTATTATTTTTATTTTTTATTTTTTATTTTTTTCCACAAGATATTTACAAGGATAATAATATTATTATTATTATTATTATTATTATTATTATTATTGAAAGATCATATCTGCGTAAAATTACTCTGTGCATACTAAGGGTCAGGATTGGAGCACGGTGGGACTCAATCAGGGTACAGTATCACAAAAAGGGACTCAATCACTCATGGTCCAGTTTTACAAAAAGGGACTCAATCATGCAGGGTCCAATTTTACAAAATGGGACTCAATCACTCAGGGTCTATAAATTATACAAAATGGGACTCAATCATGCAGGGTCCAATTTCACAAAAAGGGACTCAATCATGCAGGGCCCAGCTTTACAAAAGGGACTCAATCAGGGTTATGGAGTTCCATTTCTCAACTCTCCGAAGAGAGAGCGCAAAATGTCCGTATGAAGTTTTATTCAGAATCGTGTTTATACCCGTCAGGAAAGGCTGGTTCAATTTAATCATCGAATGTGCTACAACTATTGGTCATTCTGTAATTTGGTTTGAATGTTTCTGACTTTCTAATGGCTGTTGTTGTATTTTCTACAGGTTTTGTTATCTTCTATGAAGGTACGTTTATAATTATAGTGTTTCTTAAGAACGTTATTATTATTATTATTATTATTATTATTATTATTATTATTATTATTATTATTATTATTATTATTATTATTATTATTATTATTATTATTATTATTATTATTATTATTATTATTATTATTATTATTATTATTATTATTATTATTATTATTATTCCAAATTTACCCCTCCTTTCATCATTACTTTCCTTATAATTGTTGCTGTTTCTGATTCGTTCATTTACTGATCATTCAACCACGAGAACACTCTTGTTCTAACCCAAAAAAGAGTAGGGGACTGGGAACGAGTTTATTAGAATTAATGTCATTACGAAATTAAGTTTATGACATGAAACAACATGTTGAAATTATCATATGTGCAAAGTCCCAGTCCTTTTCTACTACTGAGTCCCAGTCCTTCTCTGTTGCAGATGAATTCAAGGATCCAGATCTTGCCGTGCAAGGTAATGACTTTGCGACAAAACGCGACTACTAACTAATGGAGGGAAGGGATAGAGAGTGCACCTTTGAGTAGACGCATTTTCGAAACAAAAGGTTTCCATTTCCTTGTGGATGCGCTCGCTTTGCGTCGACCTGTTTTTGCACGACACAGTTATTTTGTTATAACAACTTTACAACTTACTAAACCAACTGTTTTTCTTTCCTCAGATATGTTGTCAATGTGTCAAGATCCTTCCACATTGGAAGGTCAGTATCACTCTCAATAACTCTGCAACAATAACCTTTATATAAGCGACTACCTTGACAGACAATCAGAACGGTCGCTTACAAGAGGTTCGCGTTGTAGCCTGCATGGTTTTACTAGCGACCGCAGCACAAGCATAAGAAACTTATGTCGTGTTCACGGACCTGACGCAAGCAGCACAAAACTTGCTCCCAATGTTTCAATACTGCATCTTGCGCGAGGGATGCACACAGGAAGCCCAATATTATACGTATTGGGCGCGCGCTGTACCTGACAGGAAACCTATAAAAAGACACGCGCGCGCATATTTACTATATGGTTGGGCTTGTCACATGACACAAGTTTCATACGCTTTGTTGCGGCCCAGTGGCTGATTCAGCAGTCAAACTTCTCGTTAGCGACCACTTAGATACAGTCGAACCTCTCGTTAGCGACCATCCTTATTGTCAGGTAAGGTGGTCGCTTATGGGAGGTGGTCGCTTACAGTAATAATAATTACAGTGTTTGTCTTAGAAATTTCGATACACGGGGTAAACAAACTACAAACTTAGTGGAGGTTGTCGACTACGAGAGATTAGTGTTCTGTATTTCGAGACACGTACGCATTGCAATAGATATGCTCTATGTAACGTAAGGTCACTTGATGGGCGGAAATCCGAGTAGAGTCTTAGCCGAAGGATGTCTGAACACGAGCTATGTATTTAGGATCCGTCGTTCCGCTATAAGATGAAAATCATGGCTACAATTTTGCATGTTCTCGTTAGCTGCGAGTAATAGAGACTTAAGATCAGATGTTCTCCGTCGTGAACCTGGCCCGCCGAGGGGTGTTTTTTTACGGTCTAAATGCAGGCCTGGACTTGTCAGTTTGTCACTTGAATCGATACACGAGTCACGCACGCTACACGAGGAAGCATCTCACGAACTGGCTCAAAAGATACCAATGCGGACTTTTGGTTGTATTTTAATCCAATTTGATTCAATGAAATTCCTTTAAAAACGGCCCACCTGACTGTAAACTATTGATTCATTAACTATTCTATCGATTATCAGTCAACTTATGTAAGAAGTGTAAGACGAGTCGAGTATTTATAGCCGGCTGCAGGATCAGTGTCGGAAATATATTACATCGGGGTTTCCGATGGGGGACAAATGAATGGCTGGAAATCCGGGTTTTAGTTTGAACAAATGATCTTTGTAAAAAGCTAAAAAGCTAACCATAGCGAGAGGAACATGGTTGACCCACCCCTCCCTACTCCCTCCGAACCACACCCAGCTGTCAGCAGTCCAAAGAGTACGAGACTCCGGTCCGAGAGCCCCTCGTGACACTGATTAGGTACCGCTGCAGACTCTAAGGGGTGTCGAATGTTCCCCGCAAAAAGTCAGAGTCTCGCAAAATTTCGGTCAAATTTCACGGGTCTCAAAGTCTAGTTTTTTTTCGCAAAAAGCCGTCTCAGAGTCGAATTTTGAAAACAAAGGAAATCGGTGAAAAAGCGCTCGCTAAAATATGCCTTGTCTCGGAGTCAGTCACAAAGTCTCTGCTTGACCATTCAACACACCTACTCTAGTGTTACCCTTTCGTTACGGACCCCAGAAACTAAGCGATCAGTTTTAGTATGTCTGAAGATTTTTTTTTATATTTTACAATGACGGGCGGCCGTTAAGGAGAGGTTCCTTTCACTACAACCTAGAGTATAAAATCAACACTTCCTCATTTCACTATACCGAACTGTTTGTTTTGTTTGGTTAATTGACGGGTTCATAACATGGCTTGGCTGACCACCTGTAATTTCACAAACCGATTTCCGGGTCCTAACCTGGACCAATCAGCATAGCCGACTTGGCCTTTATCGATCGGCTTTACCAGCTACATACGTCAGACGTGGGAGTATAAATACTCACAATCATTCCAGAGTCTTCCTTAGGAATTCTTGATGCATTAACTTAACTTTCGCTAAATAAAAGTTATAAGATTGAATTTAGCAGCTTTTATAGCACATGTTGTAGCTATTTGAATGGCTAAGTGGTTGAGTATAAACGAAATTCCATTATTCTCATCGTGTCGTCGTGTTGGAGCTACGTGCAGCCCAACTTCCGGGTGAAGTATGATACGTGGAAAGATGTCAGAGAGTTGGAACGACCCCGTGTATAAAACAGTTAATTCTCTCGTCTCTTGATAAAAATTTACTTGTTTTAGCTTGACAATAGACCACGATATCAAGAAGGAAGCCAAGAAATAAATACTCGGTCATCCGAAACTCACTCTTATGCAAATATTCTCTCTAAAACCAAAATAATGAATCTCATTATTAAGAAGAACTTGTCCAGGGAGGGGAAAGTTGATATTATTCAAAGTAATATTTCTACACGATAAAATAATATTTTTCGCTATTTTGACAGCTTGTAGCTATAGTAATAATATCCGTAGTCGCTGTAAAGTAATATTGTAATGTAGTCTGTGACAGAAGTAAAATTACAAGTAGATATATTATGTGGCTTACCCCCCTCCTGGTGGGTATAATATTTTTTGATACGAAGATATTACGATCGAAGCAGTTTGCCCAGCTAGGTATCTTGCTCTGAGAGTGGCATTCAAGAATCTGGTGTGTAGCGTTATAGAAATGCCTTATTACTGCTCATTAAGGATATTCAGCAAAGAGAAAAAGAAAAAGAAGCGACGAGGTAAAGATAGCCAGTAATCTATCGCATATGCGAGAGATCTGCTATGATTTATTCGTACACGGAACACAGTTCTAGATCAGAGGCAGTTTACTCGCTATGTCGTTTATGTTGGACTTAAGATTTTCCTAAAACGGCTCCACTTTGTCACTCAGAAGTTCTGTACAATCACGAAACAGAATATAAAGTACTTAAGCTTGTATCGAGTGCTGTAGAGCCGGTAGCTTGGCTAGTTATGTGCAGCGAGTTCAACCATTTGGCGATGTTTGCTTCCGTGTATAATGATTCCAGAGCATTTGATCTGCTGCGAGGCAGCTATGTTTGTGAGAGCGAGTATATTATAGCCAAACTAATCCCCTTTATGTTGTAATAACTTAAAGTAGTCGGTCTAGATTCAACATCGTCAATTAGACAAGCTTTTTGAGAACAGAGAAGGAAGCTAATCTCTCAAGGAAGCAAGACAGCGTTGTGTTAGACTGTAGTTGGTTCATACACAAAGCTATTTTTAGCAATCTTGCTTACAAAAGCTCAATGAGTTGGCAAAACTATTTCTTATTTCCTGGTTAGTATTGCAGTGCAGATGCTTACAAGTCATTAACACAGGGTTTTTGTGAATTGAGAGGAGTTTTTCGCTGGTGGCGTCATTTTGCGGTTTTCTCCGAACTCATGAATTCTTGTTTATTCTCGAAGTTGACAAGACATCAGTGAACTCAGTCAAGGGATTATATTAGTTGTCATTTAGGTAGGGTTTCGCTTCATGAACCTTTTATTCCGTTAACAGATCTAACTGAAAACTTTCAGTCATTGATTTCATGGCTGAAATGAACAAGGCCTCGATCCAGACTGATTAGAATATGACTTGTAATTTACATACACATAACTTACAATATGCACATCAACTGTTAGAGCTTTGGGAATAATATTGATAATCGCGGCCACAAGTCAGTTGAATCCTTAAAAGTGTAGAAATAAACCATAAATCAATCGAGTATTCGCCGAAAAATGAATAACTACGGCAGTGTGTAGAACAGGTTTTAATGTAAGATTGACACGATGTTTATTTTTGCTCGCTGGCTTTTTGTGGGATCGTAGTTTAAAAACATGTCAATTTGAGAAAAATTAAACCAGGAAAACCGTACGGAAATCTGTGATAAAAAAACGGAAAGTGAAATACGCTAAACACTTTTAGCTCCCTTTTATAACACAATACCGTCAGTCTATTCTTCCTTCTCAGTGTTGAGAATTCTTCGTCCAAAAATGCGCCTAGATTCAGCGTAATTTTTGCTTCCTTGTAATAATATTCTTAAATCCCATCGAGTTATCTATAATTCCTTAATTGAACTATCCCTCCTCAAGGAAGTATTAATACGAGAAACTCATTGAATTACGAAGGCCTGTCTCAGTACAAACTTTCAATACTTTCAGCTCTCGCAAGTAAATGTTTATGTAAAATGTTCAAGTCGTTTTGTTTAAAAAATGCGAGTAAAGTATGTGTGCTCTCTTGTTAATTGTTCCCGTGCTGTACGTCTGTTGAATTCTCGAGCGAAAAATGCCGTGTCTTAAAACTCATTCGAATTTAAAAGCTGAAAGTTTTCTGAAACGTTCTTGCATAATTTGATATACTCAGAGTTTGGTTATAAGTCTCATAAATTATTTTATTTATTCATTCAAACGTCATTTATAATCGTTCTGCCATTACGCATAGAATACTGACCTTGGAAGGGCGTAATTATTCACTTTCGCGGCTACGAAATATTTCTTAAATTGTCATTTTATTAATTTATTTTGGATGTCTTTTTTCTCTAGTATCTGGTCGCCCAGAATATGTCAGTACCGACGCCAATATTTACCACAAGAATTCATTGGATGTAGCAATCGGTAAGATTGAAAATATTGAGGTTAAAGTCCCAGACATACACTCATACTTATTGTTAAAGCCTTGTCAATTGTGTCACGCAAGAAGCGTTACACACACGTACTGTCACGCAATGATAGTGTTATATAATCAAGAGATTAGTCATAGAGTGATGCTAAACCTAAATTATTACTCGGGCCCTTCCAAAGGATGCGTTTTTCGGTAGTAGTAGTCGTAGTTTTGTTCGGCTAAAGAATGACGAAAGTATGCGACGTATTTAATCGTATCGAGTTTCAAGATTACTCAGCAGATAAGAAAAAAACAAACGACACACAGGACTCAAGTAGATTTGAATCTTAGTTTTGAAAGCAGCTGTAGATCTTCAAGCTATTAAAGGTCAGGATTCTGGTTCATCGTTCAATGACTAGAAGTGGTAGAAGGACTAGAAGCTCGCTTAAAATATATTTTAAAAAACAAACGTGAGGGCGTTATCAGAACCATCTGACCTATGCAACCTCAAGACGTATCATGTACGTACTCACCCGACACATAGTCTCCCTCGTCACTCAACTGTCACTGATTGTCATGACGTCAGAGAAATGATATTGTATTGAAGAAGATGTCCTTGTTTTATTCGATGTTCGAACCGTAACTCGAACCCGAACGAACTCGATTCCAAACTCGACGTTTCGGGATCTGAAGCTAGAGAGGGGGCCTTTACACAAACTCATCAAAATCAAATCAATTGAACTCAAAGTCAAAGGCAAATGAACTCGACACATACATGTATATACATAGTCTCCCTCGTCACGCAACTGTCAGTCATTGTCAGGTCTCTCCTCACGCAACTGACATTGTCCTTGTCATAAGCCCGAGTGTACGCTCATTGAGCGTCTTGTTATTATTAATTTTTGTAACAAATTAGTTTTCCATACTGTGTACTGTGATGTATAATAATAATAATAATAATAATAAACTTTATTTCACGAGGGTACATTTAACAGTTTTCACTGATGAACTCATGTATCAACAGTCAGTCTTCATAGTGATTTGTTTAAATTCCAGGGGCAAAAGAGAAAGACAGCCTCGCCGATTGCACATGTCCCCAAAAGACAGAAGAGGCGATGAGTCCTCCTGGTAAGTACCGATTGTTTAGTGAGACAGTTGGATTTGAAGGCTCAAGAGAAGCAGGAAGAGAGGGGAGGGGATGGAGGGGATATTTGTTACAGGTGAGGGGTGGGGTAGGGGGGGTAGTCTGGTGCAACACAACACAAAAGAGTTGAGGAAAGAGTGAATTATTTCTGTGTGACCTGCCTTAGCGACCACCTTACCTGACAACAAGGGTGGTCACTTACAAGAGGTTCGACTGTATCTAAGTCAAACACTGTAATTATTACCTCTTGTAAGTGACCACCTCCCATAAGCGACCACCTTACCTGACAACAAGGGTGGTCACTTACGAGAGGTTCGACTGTATCTAAGTCAAACACTGTAATTATTACCTCTTGTAAGTGACCACCTCCCATAAGCGACCACCTTACCTGACAACAAGGGTGGTCGCTTACGAGAGGTTCGACTGTATCTAAGTCAAACACTGTAATTATTACCTCTTGTAAGTGACCACCTCCCATAAGCGACCACCTTACCTGACAACAAGGGTGGTCACTTACAAGAGGTTCGACTGTATCTAAGTCAAACACTGTAATTATTACCTCTTGTAAGTGACCACCTCCCATAAGCGACCACCTTACCTGACAACAAGGGTGGTCACTTACGAGAGGTTCGACTGTATCTAAGTCAAACACTGTAATTATTACCTCTTGTAAATGACCACCTCCCATAAGCAACCACCTTACCTGACAACAAGGGTGGTCACTTACAAGAGGTTCGACTGTATCTAAGTCAAACACTGTAATTATTACCTCTTGTAAGTGACCACCTCCCACAAGCGACCACCTCCCATAAGCAACCACCTTACCTGACAACAAGGGTGGTCACTTACAAGAGGTTCGACTGTATCTAAGTCAAACACTGTAATGATTAACCTCTTGTAAGCGACCACCTCCCATAAGCGACCACCTCCCATAAGCAACCACCTTACCTGACAACAAGGGTGGTCACTTACAAGAGGTTTGACTGTAATGAGTGGACACCTGATTGACATCCCACCCAGCTATTACATGTATTTATGACCACCCCATTAAGACATATTTTTGACTCCACAGCCTCATCAGTGACCCTCACCCCACCCCCCAATGGGATGACGTCACCCTCTCTACCAGTATCACCGTCGTTCATCATTGGTTCCCGGCTATGGCCTCCAGATGGCTACCGTAATGGATTTCCCGCATTGAATTTGCCCCGCCCACCGACAGTACCTAATGGACTACCTCCGGTACCTCCGCTAATACCATCTCCAACAAGCCCCGGGATGATGAAGTTTACACATTTTAAGCAAACGCTCAGCCCCAGCAAGTCTCCTGATACACATAATGGTGATGTGTTGTTGCCGTCACTACAGGAAACAACTAGAATCGAGGCGTTTCAGAAATCACCAGACAAAGAATTTGTATCAAGAAAGAGAGCGCACTCGCCAGAGAAAAAGCACTTTAGTTTTGAGAGTTCTTTCATAGCAGCGGCGAACAAGAAGCCCTTTGTACCAAATGGTAAATCTTTGTACGAAGCAAGGTTACACCAAGCTATGCCTCCAACCAAACCGGTGTACAGTTATGCTGCACATTCAATGCCTATGGTACCAAATACCCCTGGTGGTCCAGGGAAAGATGTCCCTCGTATGTCCAGAAGGGACCAAGTGGTACCAATACGCCTGAATGACTATGAGGTCCCTCCTATAAGGGCGACACATCAAAAAATCTCTAGAGTGATAAAGAGCCAAGATAACTTGACCACTGGGATCAAATACAGTAAGAGCTTCAAAAACGGTCACTACAGCATCAAAAACTGTCACCTTGACAACCGTGTCATCAAAGAACCCAACAAAGTGCCAGGGAATGCCAGGTCTCCTAGCAACAAGCCTAGCAACAACTTAGACTCTGCACTGTCTCCAAGATCAAGTGATGAAGACAGCGTGCTGTCTCCAATCTCGCCTATTTCTCCATTTCCACGCGACTGCACAGCTAGTGAAAGAACACGTAGAACAAGCTCAAGTTCGACAGACTCGGGCACTGAAGAACCGCGGGCAGTTGAGCGGGCAGGTGAGCGGGAAATATTTTCTTTTCTTTAGAATTGTTTGTTTTTATGAGAGAGAAAAACGAAATTACAAATTAATGTTAAACCTTTCGCCTTCAGACTGCTCCAGTCCAAACAAGTTATCGACTGCACCAAGAAAAACTGGACGTCGAAAACGTAAGCATCTCCATAGCAACATAATTGTTGTCATAGTAAAGAGGATTATGTCATATTACGTCATAACTGGCACTGCGATAATTCAAAAAACGCTACGCAACGGCTTGCAAAATTATGCTTCAAACGCCGCATCGCGTGGCAATCTCAATACGGCATTTGCACCCATCTATAATCTCGTAGAGGAGAATCTCGTAGTGGAGAATCTCGTAGAGGAGAATCTCGTAGGGGATCAATCAATCAATCAATTAACTATATTTAGACACGGTAAGTGGCTCAGTAAAACGGATAATCTCGTAGAGGAGAATCTCGTAGTGGAGAATCTCGTAGAGGAGAATCTCGTAGGGGATCAATCAATTAATCAATTAACTATATTTAGACACGGTAAGTGGCTCAGTAAAACGGATAATCTTGTAGAGGAGAATATCGTAGAGGAAAATCTCGTGGAGGAAAATCTCGTAGAGGAAAATCTCATAGAGGAAAATCTCATAGAGGAAAATCTCATAGAGGAAAATCTCGTAGAGGAAAATCTCGTAGAGCAAAAGTCTCGTAGAGGAAAACATCGTAAAGGATAAGGAGGAAGTGCATGTCCTGCATTTGTTGTTGTTTAATGATTAGTATTGAAAATATACTAATAAACTTATTGTATTGTTTAGAAACCCGTTCACTTCATCTGTGGGAATTCTTAAAAGAGATGTTGGAGAACGAAGACACGTGTCCACGTTACATCACATGGATATCACCTGAAGAAGGCGTCTTCCGATTGGTCAACTCAAGTGCTGTAGCAAAACTTTGGGGTCAGCGGAAGAATCGGCGCAACATGAACTACGAGAAGATGAGCCGGGCGTTGAGGTACTACTATGAGAGGCACATTTTAGAGAGGGTGCCAGGACAGAGGCTCATTTACAAATTTGCACCCGAAACGATGAAGGACTGTAATTTTAGTTTCATGAAGAAATCTTCGTGAATGACGTTTCTAGTGTAACCATGGTAACCAGGGAAATACCGTAGGTAACTAAGGGGATTTATGTTGTAATCAAGTAGTATCCTAGGTAGCACAGATAACGTCCTTGGCAACCAAGCAAATATTTGGTTAGGTATCCTAGGTAACCAAGTGGTATCCAAGGTTACAGAGGCTCATGCCAGGTAACCAAGGAGATACTCAGTGGCTTATCCTAGGTAACCAAGGAAACATTCAGAGGTATCCTTGGCAACAAATTGGGTTTCCATGGTAACCAAGAAAATACTCTGGGTAACCAAGGAGACATCTTAGGTAACTATACCAACACACAGGCAACTCTCAAATGCAAGGATGACAATGCATGCCATGTGTTTGACTTCCTTGTGTGTTGGGGATGGATGTCATTCATGTCCACAAACAGAGTTTCTTGTTTCTCTAGAAGATGTTGAATGAGAGTTATGGACAAGGTCTTCGTGTAGCTGCACAAAAGTCCTGGCTATTGTTCTTTATGTAATACAATACATAGAACGACAATAGAACAATAAGCCAGGACTTTTGTACAGCGACACGAAGACCTGACCGAGTTATGATATTCGATGCACAAGGAAGGGCGAGACAAGGGAAGACATATCACCTCCCTTTTGCCCCTAACCCGTCTACACCTATCCCCTTGTGTTTCAACAACTCTGGTTCAACTGATAGGCCATTTTCATGATGGTGTCATATACTACAAGTACCAGAATGTTTTGCCCATTTTCTTTTGTTAGATAATTAGCACCAATTGTCTTACTATTCTCATGAGGGAATAAAAATCTGAATAAGAAAGAAAATTCTCAAAGCATTCTGGTACTTGTAGTAAAACAATGTCATCATGCAAATGGTTTCTTCTGGAAGAAAAAGGAGAACTCTACGTAGTCTAGTTTAATCGTCTTCACTTTACTTCTATGAAGTAGCACCCATTTTCTATATTTTTGTAAATAACTCGGTCTATATATCGTATAGTCCTTGGCAGGCGTTACTATGTCGTCACGCAATACTGACTTATCGTCACGCAATACTGACTTATCGCCACACAATACTGACTTATCGTCACACAATACTGACTTATTGTCATGCAATACTGACTTATCGTCACGCAATACTGACTTTTCGTCACGCAATACTGACTTTTCGTGTGTTGTGTGATGGCCCTAGTAACGGTTTCAAAGGAGACTCTTATCTATACACTATTTTCTTTGTCCTGAGTTTCGAATTCATGTCTGTGTGGCACTTTTTCTAACTTGTGGGTCAAGAAAAAAAATATTTTTAATGAAATTTTGTATCGCGACACGTGTGTACAGATCTTAAACCGTCATGGTTTCCATAACCTCTAGTATTGGTAGTATTTTTGTATGGTTAGGATTAGAGAAACATTATGATTTAGTATGAAAATGGCTGTCTGACTTATAAAATAGCGTCACTGCAGTCGAATCTGTCGCACCATAAGTATGCGTGACAACGAGAAGAATGTGTGACAAGAAAACAAACGCGTTGACAGGAATGAAGAATGCGTGACGGAACCTTATCCAGACATAACACGTGTCTCATGTTGAGTGATACTCGTTCCGAAGGTCGGAAAACACGATGACTTGTCCATCACGTGACCTCGTCCATCACGTGACCTCGTCCATCACGTGACCTCGTCCATCACGTGACCTCGTCAAACCTCTCGGTTACAATTCACCACTCGTGACCAGACATGTTTCGACGTGCGAGACTCGTGTACACCGACCACTCACCGACTCGCCAACGAACGAGCCACGAAGCTTATCCGAACCATTCTAAGCCGCGTTCACACAGATAGTTGTTTTCGAGCGTCCAAACGATAGCATTGCGAAGTCTCGACTTTGGAAAGCATTTATCAAAGTGTCTAAAAACAATATCAATCGTGTAAGAGACCTCGTGAAAAGCTTGCTTTTATAAACGCGCATGGCCTGGGGCGAGTAACGCGCACTTGTGTGGCCTGGGTCGAGTAACGCGCACTTGTGTGGCCTGGGGCGAGTAACGCACACTTGTGTGGCCTGGGGCGAGTAACGCGTACTTGTGTGGCCTGGGGCGAGTAACGCATCACAATTATTAGTATAAATACAATCACATTGAAGACGACAGCGAGGGCCATTCTATTCATCCCACTTCTTCAACATCGGTAATGTTATACATAAACTAGAGAGACGTCAAAGAACCACTAATAACGTAACCAGATCTTTGGCAGTGACCGACGCGGTTTTGCATGGGTACAGTTATTTGGTTCCCACGATGTTGTTCGATGTTTTCTCACAATGGCATCGTCTGAGCCGTCGTCTTCACGTCGCGCTGCTGTTTCAGCTTATGACACAAAGGCTGCGTTTACGCGGTACCAGGCGAATTCTAAACCAGTTTGTATCGGAACTGCGTGTTTACACAAACCCGTCGCTCTTTAGATCCATTTGTAGCACTGTTTACACTAAACAAGTAGACTATACAGTCAAAAATTCCACTAAAGGCTCGTACACACGGTGCAACTTTTCTTGCAACGTTGCACGCAACGGTTGCAGAAGTAGGATCGAGTTTTACTTCTGCAAACGTTGCGCGCAACGATGCATCTTGTGACACCCAAAAAATCCTTGTTGCAAGAAAAGTTGCATCGTGTGTCTGGGCCTTTAGAGTCGTACAGAAGGGACTAAATCATCCTGTTTTTAGTCTCATTTATAACACTGTTTACACTAGAAGAGGTACAAAAGTTGTACAGTTAAGAATAACCGGTTTAAAACTCGTTCGGATAACCTGTCTAACCAGATACCACAGATTCCCGTAAAGTGTACGCACGGTTTTTGTATCGTTCTCGACGCGTAAACGCAGCTTTACATACGATACGTATTCACCACATAGTGTAATCGATACGTATTCACCACATAGTTTAATTGATACGTTTTCACCACGTAGTTTAATCGATACGTATTCACCACATAGTTTAATCGATACGTATTCACCACATAGTTTAATTGATACGTATTCACCACAGTTTAATATGCATTTTGTAATTCAAAGGTTGATTGATGGGATGGTTTTGTAAATCAAAAAATATATTTTTGATATGAAAAGTAAAGGAATTAAACTTTTAAAAGCGGTTTTATGAAGCTGGTCTATTTTTCTTTACTTATGTTAGAATTACAGACGTAAGAACTGCGCGCGTAAACGTAAGAACTGCGCGCGTAAACGTAAGAACTGCGCGCGTAAACGTAAGAACTGCTCGCGTAAACGTAAGACTTCGTGTGAAATCGTAAAATGCACTTATTGACCGAGTGGGACAATGCACTTATTGACCAAGTGGGAGGGCCTGGATGGGAAAATATTTGCCTCGACTTTGTGACGTACAAACACTTTAATTAATAACTGTTGCCATATTTTTGCAAATGAAAACAAAATTCTGGTATTACCTCATGTAAGATCTACTAACTGTCTCCTAAGTATTATAAAACTTGAGATACATCTTGAAGGACCTTACATGAAGTACTGACCTTTAATTAATATTCATTGGTCATAATATATGCTGACGTCACGGAATGTTACAATTTTCGCGGATTCTATTCTATTTTGTGTTCTTTCTTGACTGCACCATTGTCATAGTGTTTTCGTACTCTCTTCATTATGTAAGAATGAAGATAGAAGTTAGAGAAGAGGAGAAGGAAGGACACCATGTAACTTAGCAACGCATACTGCATCCATAGAGGAAACTTACACTCGTGTTTAAGGCTCACAATGCCATGGAACATGACGGTGCAGAATTGCAGCTGAGAGAAAAAAAAAACACAAGTTAGATGAGATTCTACAAAACTGTGAAGAAGGTACAGCATGGACGCACAGACCCGCACCTTGATCGTGAAGAGCCTCAGTGGTGTTTACTAGTGTCGACGCGAGCACAAGAGGGCCGTATTTCACCATAAATATTTGGCCTGACGCAAGCATGACCACAAGGATGATTTTTGTATTCATTCATCTTTTCACATCATCAAACCACTGTATACCACCAAGAATGATCATCTTCATCATCAACATCAATCATCATCAACAGCAGCATCAACGGCTTTTATGTCGATCAGTCTCCACTGTTAAAACTATCGTGTCTAAATAAAGATCTATCTGTCTGTCTGTCTGTCTATGTATGTATCTGTCTGTCTGTCTATCTATCTATGTATCTATCTGTCTGTCTGTCTGTCTGTCTGTCTATCTATGTCTATCTATCTATCTGTCTGTCTGTCTGTCTGTCAACCATCATCGTTGTCACTATCATCAAACATCAGCATCATATCATGCATGTTGATGCCGCACATGTGATGTTCTACTCTTCAGTTCCCCTCCTTCTCAGTATAACACAGGGAGACCATGTTTTTTTTACAGCTATGTTTATCTTACCAGTTGGAATTGTGTGAGGAATTTCTTCCACCAGAGAAATTTCTTGAGACTTGGAAACACTGACAGACCATAATATGTATACATGATGACATGGATAAACGAATTGATCAAAGCACTGAAGAACGCTGAAGAAACAACAACAATAATTGATTTAATGTGGGTCCTACACTGAAGAAATGAATAGAAAGGTCATGTATCAATCCATCTATTCATTCATTCATCCATTTATTCATTCATCCATCCATCCATTCATTCATTCGTGCATCCATTCATCCATCCATTCATTCATCCATTTATTCATCCATTCATTCATCCATCCATTCATTCATCCATCCATTCATTCATTCATCCATCCATTCATTCATCCATTCATCCATCCATTCATTCGTGCATCCATTCATCCATCCATTTATTCATCCATTCATTCATCCATCCATTCATCCATCCATCCATTCATCCATCCAGCCATCCATCCATTCATTCATCCATCCATTCATCCATCCATCCATTCGTGCATCCATCCATCCATCCATCCATCCATTCATCCATCCATTCATCCATCCATCCATTCTTTCATCCATCCAGTCATGCATCCATTCATTCATTCATCCATTCTTTCATCCATCCAAGGTACTTACACTGTCCTCCAGCCACCCACTTGATTCCCACCCACCACAACATAACCATTGTAGAATGGTGGTAAACGTGCAGAAATGATATCTGGTTGTTCTTCTTTCGCAGAATAAAAAAAAACTTAAAAATATCAAAGAATTAATTAATTAAAAACATTATAAAAGAGAACAAGACGCTCTATAAGCGTTCACTCAGTGGGCTTCAGCAATGAGCCTTCGGTTTCCTCAGCAGCACTGCACCTTGGTACCCAGTTGGGGGAGATGTAGGCATGAGGTAGGGTATGTATAGGCACAGGGTAGGGTATGTATAGGCACAGGGTAGGGTATGTATAGGCACAGGGTAGGGTATGTATAGGCACAGGGTAGGGTACGTATAGGCACAGGGTAGGGTATGTATAGGCACAGGGTAGGGTATGTATAGGCACAGGGTAGGGTACGTATAGGCACAGGGTAGGGTATGTATAGGCACAGGGTAGGGTATGTATAGGCACAGGGTAGGGTACGTATAGGCACAGGGTAGGGTACGTATAGGCACAGGGTAGGATGTGGGGTAGTAGGATGGGGCAGGGCTCTATATGTAAGTAGGTGAGAGTCTGTTCTGATCGAGAGGAAGGAAGAAAGCTAAGGAAAGAATGAATGAATAAACAAGCAAACAAAGTGAGTTGTTGTAATTGTAATCCATGTTTATTGCTCACCGTGTCCAGAAACTCAAGAATTTTTGAAATGTAGAACCACCACAGAACAGCAGCAATCTGCAATGACATTACACAGTATAGACGTTACCGTTAACATGCATTAACCATAAAACTACTTGGATGTAACTGAAGGGAATGCAAACTTACCCTTAGTTCCTTAGGGTCGTCATTGTATTTGACTTCCTGACATGAATAGCTGTAGCCTGCATCCATTGTGGACAAAAAGATCTAAACAAATATGGATAATAATGGTACAGAAAAGTGTTTACAATCACAATATATGTGCTAATTAAGAGTCTCACAAATTTATTCACCCAGAACTTGGAATCTCAACCAAAAAATCCATGTCTTTGAGTCTCATTACTCTCTTTCTAAATGGACATCCCATGGTCTCGCAAAGTCTTGAAGTGTACAATCACAATATATTGAGGCAAGGTATTTTTTCAGTAATCCAGGCAAGGGTGTACTTGGGTATAAAAATGCAAATGTGGCCTTAATCTCATACTCGAACTAATATATAAACACAAATCTGCCCATGTCTGAATCCCACTATCCGCAAAAATACTGGACAAAATTTTGAAGCCAAATAAGTCACAATTTTAATAGCTGATATTGAAGTTACACTCCAATGACTCTGAACAATGGTTTCAAGTCGAGGCTATCGGGTCAGTACAAAAACTTGACCCGATAGCCTCGACTTGAAACTTTTGTCCAGAGTCATTGGAGTGTATAACTTCAATATCAGCTATTCCCCAAGTCCCTGTCAATCAACTCTGAATACCTCACCCCCAACCCACACCCACCCCTGCAAGTAATATACATACCTCTACAAATATGTATAGGTTCAAGATAGTCATGACTGCATTGTAAATAGCCATTGGCCATCGTAGAACAAATGGTGTTCTATTTGCCATGAGCCTAGGCCCTACTAGGACCACTGTCAGGTATGCAACAATCAGGGCTAGTGAAGGCTCGATGTTCTTGACAAAAAGCCATCCTGATGTCCGTGGATCTAGAAATATTAAGGGCAAAAAGCCATTCGAAAGTAAAAGAATGTTACATCAAAGCCATTTCAGTGTTACAGAATGTTTTATCAAAGCCATTTCAGTGTTACAGAATGTTTTATCAAAGCCATTTCAGTGTTACAGAATGTTTTATCAAAGCCATTTCAGTGTTACAGAATGTTTTATCAAAGCCATTTCAGTGTTACAGAATGTTTTATCAAAGCCATTTCAGTGTTGTTTTATCAAACTTAGCCATTTCAGTGTTACAGAATGTTTTATCAAAGCCATTTCAGTGTTACAGAATGTTTTATCAAAGCCATTTCAGTGTTACAGAATGTTTTATCAAAGCCATTTCAGTGTTACAGAATGTTTTATCAAAGCCATTTCAGTGTTACAGAATGTTTTATCAAAGCCATTTCAGTGTTACAGAATGTTTTATCAATAATAATAATATCAAAATGTTCATGTGGCCATAAAGATTGTATGAGATCAACAGAAACCATCTCTATGCTGCAAAATTGTCAATAAATTCATCCAGTTATCCAAGTTTTAAATTAGAACAGAACAATGGGAAAAGTGCTGGAGTTCTCTGATTGGATGAGATAAATCAAGAAACCAACTCAATGCTAAACATTCCAATAGATTGAAATGAAGTTGGATGAACAGAAAAAATAAAGTAACATAAGTGAATAAAATAAGATGCAAGGGAGGATGGAAGTTAGAATGAGAAATGAAATGGAGAGAATGAAATGGAGAGAATGAAAGGGAGAGAATACAAGGGAGAGAATGAAAGGGAGAGGAATTAAGAGAAACAGATGAAAATAAAGACTAAAGAAATTGTAAACAACATATCTTGGGTTGTCACAAGGTACTTTGAAGTTACTCTGCAAACTTTACCAGTCAATTACAAGACCATACAAGTCAACTATTTTACAATATAGAACATTAAGTACACTGTGTGTTTATGTATCGCTATGTATAATGTCCTTACCACTATGGCTGTCTGCCCAATGGTAGAATGTTTGAATGTCTTTAATCCACGTTGTAGCCATTGTTGGAAACTGCTACAAACTCCTATTAAATATTCTAGTTTCAAAACAAAGGAGAAATTAAAAAAAACTAATATTGGTGCATAAATAAGGATTATTAAAGCGAATATACTTGAAGGATGAGACAAAACGAAAGAACATATCACTTCTGATGACAATAAGGTTTCATTTTCGAAGGATATTTGTAGAGTTTTATTTGAATTGAATTCTGTTTAAAAGAACGCAGAGTATAGAACCCCATTAGTGCGGATAATTCCCTACATTAGACTTTCATAATAGATAAAGTGCATGAAAACTTATAAACAGTAGACCAGGAAGGGTAAAAGTCACAGTACTGGGGATAAATTGTGTCAGCTAGAACTTTTCATGGACGCGAATCGGTTGTATTCCGATGTACAACGGAGCTGATGTAGTCAGTGTTATTAATGCGAACCAAAAGCATACAGCTGTTGCCTTTGACAAACAAGGACGCCAACTATGAATGAATGGCATGCCAAATGCCAAAACACAACGTAAAGCGCGCCGTTTCTATGAAACATTTCCGCTTGAAATTAACACATACATAGGTTATATTTCTTGCCACGTGCTACAAATGGAACGTTTGATCGCACTTTGAAATACAAGAAGAAGAAAACCAGTATGAGCCTAGTACATACCCCCTTTCCTGCCTCCACGATCATGGAATTGTGCAACCCACTTGTCAAACAGTCCAAAGATCACCTATTATAGCATTATTCTGTGCGTTACTAGTGTAGTGTTTAGTAACACAATGACAGATCTCGCCACGACCGTTGACCAATCAGCTCGCTCTATTGTCAAGTCTATTATACGAGGTCGATCGTAATTAGTTCTTTTCACTTCGAAGCAGCTGAGGAGACAGCTTGCTCCACGGTATAGGTACGTACACAGCTTTATATACGTCTTTTCGCAATCCCAGCTCAGATCGACTAGCACATGTAGGTTTTATAATGAACTTTATTTGCGAGGATCTGAATTAGATCGAGTATCTTCTCTATTGACCTTCACAATGAATTTATAACTCGCTGTTCTCACTTCACTTTGATCTGCAGATTGTACATTTATTGTACAATATTCAGTACTTTTTATTTTCAATGATCTTTTTGTGCACCTCGTGCAGTTAAGCCCGCGTAGAGCTCTTCCCAGACGGACTTTGCACTTAATTATAATTACTTGCCAGCTACACTCTGTTCGATCGCACAATTTATACGCCTGAATTTAAGCTTATAAGTCTTGTGCAATTTGTACAAATTATGCATGGCTTGCAACATGTGAATGAATTTCAATTGCTGTATAGTCTTTATGTACTTTTTGAATTTGTGTTATAGCTTATCTTTAATTTGTAGCTGTCACTTCTTGCAAATGATTTGTCGCCGAATAATGTGATCACCTGCTTGTTCTCTAACCTTTTCTTCACTAAAAGTACTAGTAAATAAAGCTTATAATATCTAAAAACACTCAGAACTTAAAACATCAGTTCATTACGCAACCTTTGAGGTTGACCTCTCAATGGGTAGCGTATATTTACCATCGAATATCACAATTAACAGCCAGTACGTGCTCGTATAGTGCATGAATCGATGTCAATTCCTGTAGACTGAATTGATATGTTTTTTAATTGTTTGGTAGATGTTTTCGTATCCATTGTAAAACAGCCAAAATATAGCAGGAAGTGTAGGGTCACTAATTCCTGATGTCAACATTGTCATCCCGATAAGCATATAACGTACATGTAGAAAGAGTTACAGCAACAAACAATTAACATATATTTTAAGTACTAGTTCCGGATCCATTGTATAGTCAAACCTCTACTAACAGCCACCTCACTGTAATAGCCATGGTATTAACCCAGCCAACACCACACCCCCGCCCACACCTCGCCATGATGACATGCACCTCAACCCCCACCTTCTCCCCATACATGTATATAATGACATATACATGTATGCACCACACCCTTCTCCCCATAACGACATGCATGCAAAAGTGTGTCTCGCTGTGGAAAGGTTCGACTGTACTATATATAAGGTGCATACATGCCCTTTTAAAGTGTTGCAATTGTTTTCCAGGTTTAGGGTTTTAGGTAAAGCAATGACGATGACGACGACACAACGTCTAGTAGGATACTATGAATTCGTAATGGCCATGGGAGGTATGTTATTTGATATCACATAGATTATGGCCCAACAATGTGTTAGATCTGTAATCATGATGAAGTTGTCATCCAGTACATAACATAAGGAGTTGTGTCCAGTGAGGCTATAAAAGCTTCCCTACTGTGTATAAGTCTTGTTAATTACGTCTGAGCTAGTTTTCGAGTCTATGATGCAATGAAAGCTCAGACACAAGTAATAAGATTAATAAGACTTATACAGTAGCTTTAATTAGGCCTCATTGATGATTACACAACTCTAATGTTGGAGCTGTTTGCACATAACCGCTGACTAACTGCATGTCAACAATGTTTGGTATTACAGTTTTGGGAGCATTTGCACATAGTGCTAATATATGCTATCCTATGTCCTTTAGTTACCATGGTAATCATATATGTGCCCTTTAGTTACCATGGTAATCATTTATGTGTCCTTTAGTTACCATGGTAATCATATATGTGCCCTTTAGTTACCATGGTAATCATATATGTGTCCTTTAGTTACCATGGTAATCATTTATGTGCCCTTTAGTTACCATGGTAATCATATGCTTGGTAAGACAAGTTTTGTGCTTATTTTTGATGTGTAGATCCCAGGACCCACGAATGGCCCATGATAGCCACGCCCTGGCCGACGCTCTGTTTGATGACCTTATACTTGATCATCGTCACAGTTGGACCAAAACTGATGGAGAATCGTAAGCCGTGGGATTTAAGAGAACTACTCGTTGTTTATAACTTTGGCCTGGTACTACTATCTGCATACATGTTATACGAGGTATAGACAAACAGACACCTTCACTGTTTTATTACAAATTCTCTCTCGAAGACAGACGCCTCACTAAGACTGACACCTCTGAAGACAGACACCTCTTAAGACAGACACCTCTCTAAGACAGACACCTCTCTAAGACAGACACCTCTCTAAGACAGACACCTCTCTAAGACAGACACCTCTCTAAGACAGACACCTCTCTAAGACAGACAACTCTCTCAGACAGACACCTCTCTGAGACAGACACCTCTCTGAGAGACACCTCTCTAAGACAGACACCTCTTAAGACAGACACTTCTTAAGACAGACACCTCTTTAAGACAGACACCTCTCTAAGACAGACACCTCTAAGGCAGACACCTCTTAAGACAGACACCTCTTAAGACAGACACCTCTTAAGACAGACACCTCTCTAAGACATACACTTTTCTAAGACAGACAGTAGTTTAGAAGTTGACTGTATGATACATGTAGCTTCACATGTAGCTTCACGTCATGTTATTATATTGTCATAACTCTATCGCATCAAGCGTAGTAATATGTTACCATTTGTAATGTACCTATAGATATATTTTGAATAGAATTCAAAAGAATAAGTTTGACGTCAAGCGCGGAAAATCATGCATTGTGGAATTTATTAAAAGGGTCTATAGCAAAGTGCAATCCCTGATAGCACTCATTCACAGACATCCTTGGGAACCCAGGGGTTTATTCTGTCACTCGTTACTCGCTCCCAGAGAAATACCCCTGGCAACGAAACCTGTTGGAACTTGTTCCGGAAGTCAAAATTCATCTTGTTTCTGATTGGTCGTTCTAGTCTGAAGGTCGACCAATCAGTATCAAGTATATTCTGCTTTGTTGGACAGCCACCATATTGGATTCTGGAACAACTTCCAACAGACTTCATTCCTTTCTTCTGGGAGCGAGAAATGAGCGACAGAATATACCCCTGGGTTCCCGAGGATGGTTTACAGAAATGTACCTTCCAGCTATATACATGTATACTATTGTCATGACATCTCAACATTTCAAAATTAAAATTTGTTTTGTAGTTTATCGCCTCCATTCTCAGTGTTCCCGGTTTTAACTTATGGTGTGAACAAGTGAAGTACGAAAATGATCCACGATATATAAGGGTAAGTGAAGAAATAGAAAATGCATATGTGTGCTCTGTGCAGTTATAGAGCATGCTGGGACTGATCAGAACATGAGAGAAGTGTTAGGAGAAGCACAACATGTAGCAGAGTGCTTTTCAATCAATATTGAATCTAATAATAATGTTTACTTATTGTTTTCTTGTTTAGTTGGCTCGTGTCTGCTACATCTACTATTTATCCAAGTTTGTAGAATACTTTGATACGGTAAGGAATCATGAATTCTCTAAATTATAACTTACTAGTATGATAAATAATAATTAATCTTATTTTAAAGAATTATAGTATCGCGCGATCATTATTACTATTATTATTAGCAAACGTTTTCGATCATCATCAGGTTCAATACTATTCATTGTACTATTACTATTATTATCATCATCATTATTGTCATCATTATTACTATTATTATTTTCATCATCATCATATTGTCATCATTATTATCATCATCATCATTATTGTCATCATTATTATTATCATATTATCATCACCATTTGTCACCCTTCATGTCATTATAAACACATTTATTTTGTAGTTTTTCTTCATCCTTCGCAAGAAGAATAATCAAGTAACTTTCCTTCATGTTTATCATCATGCTACAATGTGCTTGTTGTGGTGGATGGTGTGTAAATGGATTGCAGGTGAGTTGTATAAAAATCTATTGTAAAATACATTTACTTGCAGGGACCGCGGAGCGAGTTTCATATTGGGGCGGCCGAAGCCTTCAAAACACCTGAAAATGGCTGAATTTTAATAGAAAATGTATGAGAAACTTGCCATTTATTGAGGGGGCTGAAGTCCCTTTAGCCCCCCTCTCTGCGGTCCTTGAATTGTGATATAATGCATGCTTGTGATTGGCTGGTATCAGAGGACAGAGATGCTTGCATGAAAAAGGCCAAAAATTTGTTATAAAAGTGAAAAAAAAAACACAGCCACTTGTGTCTATATACACTGTGACAATCAAACACACTGAGAGAAGACGTAGAGCATGAGAGAAGCAAGAGAGATACACTCGGCTTTGCCTCGTACTCTCCCTTAATTGTGACATAATTTATTACATTATTAACACTTTTTTCTCTCGTTGTTTTGTAGGTGGCCTGTGTAAGTATAAACCATGCAGTCGCGATATTGTCATTCTAACAACATGCAGCTTTCAGTTGTGTAATAAAAACATTGATAACTGAGCAATCAACAAAATGTCACACTTTAATAATAAATTAATATAATACCGTATTTCCTCGATTAAGCTCCCCCTCCCCTCCCCCAAGAAATATGGTACAGTAAGAGATTACAGAATATGGTATACAACTTGTGTTTTATTACAAAGTTACGTCATGTTCCTATAGAGTGCAAACCATATGTCCGTGAAATAGTACTATTACTAAATAGTACTAAATAGTGTTATTTCCATTGTTTTCTATTGTTTTATCAGTGCTATTTAGTACTAATTAGTTAGTACTGTTTCACGGACATATGGTTTGCACTCTATGTAGTATGTATTAAAGTTATGTTTCTGAGTTGAAAGCACGTTTTTATATTAAGTGCCCCCCCCCCCCCCCCCCGGTTAAGCGCCTTCCCTCGGTTAATTAAGCGCCCCTCCCCCCCCCCCCCCTTGTCCACAAAATTTGAAATAAGTGCCCTGCTTAATCGAGGAAATAGAGTACTTGAATGAACTGCATTGTGCACATTTATCATGCATAATCATTATATGACCCGTACAGCCCTACTTGCGCACTATTAATAAAACCTTTGGAAAAAATCATGTGATGGGTGCTGGACGGCTTTGCTCGAGCGGGCCGGAAAAACCCGTCAGGCCCTACTCGATGTTTACATCATTTGCGCGCGCTATATTTATTTGTTTTACAGGGTTTTTTCATCCCTTTTTGTAACAAAAAACTGTGGGTCATATGATAAAATGCTTATTGACTGAGTTAGGTCGGGCCGTATGGGAAAATATTTGGCTCTCGGTCATTCTGTACGGACCTCGCTGTGCTCTTTCCATACAGCATGACCTCGAGCCAAATATTTTCCCGTCCGGACCTCCCACTCGGTCAATAAGTACACAATCATTCATGAGGAAAACACAATAGAAATCATAACTGTAGCAGAGCTTGTAATTCTGATATAAATTCATTTGCTTCAACTTCAATTTTCTGGTATATTATAGTATAATCTGAACAATACTTCAGTTTCTTAGTTTTTCATTGACAGTAACTTTTACTATCTTTTCAGCTTATTTTGGAGCAACGGTTAACTGCTTTATTCACATTATCATGTATTTGTACTACGGCTTGTCAGCTATGGGCCCAGAGGTCAGGAAATATCTGTGGTGGAAACGATATCTCACAAAAATGCAACTGGTAAGTGTAACTTGGAAAACATTTGATATCATACATGCATGTAGTATAGTTCCTCATTATCTCAGTTTTCTCCCACTATCTTGAAGAGAGAATTGGATTTGGATGCCTTGGATTTGAACCTCGCTCTATCTCAAACTAACTAGGTTTGTTGTCCCTTGAGTGTCTTAGGGTTTTCTAACTGACATGCAGAATTGTGCATGAACAATGAATGCTGGTGTATAGAAAGCTACACTAAATCAAGCTCAAATCTATAAAATGTTTAAATGCACCTGCAAGAATAAATAAACTGCTTGAATATACTTGAATGGGTAAATTTAAAAATTACGACAAAATAATCTGATAATAATAAATAATATAACTTTGAAAATGTCACAAATGAATAGAATAAGAAAAATCTAAAGAAAAACAAATATTTTTGTGCAAATAGTATGCTTTCCTCTTAGTACAATGTACGTCTGTCTGTCGTAATGTTACAATAATTGCTAATTGCATGCGTAATGTGAAACGTATCGTGAATTATGCAGACAATGCATACATGTACATATATCCATGGTTAATATTGAAGTTTGTGTACCCATAGCATATTGCATGGTATGGTATGCCTAACCATGGTATATTGCATGGTATGGTATGCCTACCCATGGTATATTGCATGGTATGGTATGCCTACCCATGGTATATTGCATGGTATGGTATGCCTACCCATGGTATATTGCATGGTATGGTATGCCTACCCATGGTATATTGCATGGTATGGTATGCCTACCCATGGTATATGGTATGGTATGCAATGTATACCCATGGTATATGGTATGGTATGCAATGTATACCCATGGTATATTGCATGGTATGGTATGCCTACCCATGGTATATGGTATGGTATGCAATGTATACCCATGGTATATTGCATGGTATGGTAATGCCTAACCATGGTATATGGTATGGTATGCAATGTATACCCATGGTATATTGCATGGTATGGTATGCCTACCCATGGTATATGGTATGGTATGCAATGTATACCCATGGTATATTGCATGGTATGGTATGCCTACCCATGGTATATGGTATGCAATGTATACCCATGGTATATTGTATGGTATGGTATGCCTACCCATGGTATATGGTATGGTATGCAATGTATACCCATGGTATATTGCATGGTATGGTATGCCTACCCATGGTATATAGTATGCAATGTATACCCATGGTATATTGTATGGTATGGTATGCCTAACCATGGTATATGGTATGGTATGCAATGTATACCCATGGTATATTGTATGGTATGGTATGCCTACCCATGGTATATGGTATGGTATGTAATGCATACCCATGGTACAATGTGTATATTGCATGTTACGGTATGTGCAACACTGCATGTTACATAGCCATGGTATGTTGAGCGTTGTTGCATGTTTACATAATATATTGCATGTTACGGCATGGCTGTAGTGCTGATTAGTGTTGTTGCATGTTTACATAATATATTGCATGTTACGGCATGGCTGTAGTGCTGATTAGTGTTGTTGCATGTTTACATGATATATTGCATGTTACAGCATGGCTGTAGTGCTGATTAGTGTTGTTGCATGTTTACATGATATATTGCATGTTACAGCATGGCTGTAGTGCTGATTAGTGTGTTGTGTTTTCTATACAGATCCAGTTTCTGGCTGTGATCTATACTGCAGGGTATGCACTATTACATGAAGACTGTGGTATGCCGACGCCATTCTTGTGGCTGCAATTAGGATACGGAATGACACTGTTGTTGCTCTTTTCACACTTTTACGTAATGACATATTTGATAAAAACTGAAGAGAAAAAAAAGTTGCAATAGATTAAGAACAATTGGCAGCATAGTTTTTCAACTTTGCATTCTATGATACTGTCGTACCAAGTAACTCTTATGCCGTGTTTACACTTGAGCACTTTACCAAGGTACAAATCAGAAAACTACGGTTAACCGCTCAACAAACAATAGTTGTCTAATTTCTACCAAGGTTAAGTAACTCTTTTACTTCAGTAAACCACCAAGTGTAAACACGGCATCAGTTTCACTCGAAGAATGTCAGAACACACTCCTTTCAAACAACATCAGTTCTGGAAGTTTACAATAGAATATTCTCACATTGATAGCGCATGAAGGGTAGTGTTTGCCCTGTTATTTGAAGAACAAGACTTATGAAATCATAAATAAAGCAGATAAATATACCAATAATGGTTTACTAATATAGTCTAGCCATGTACTATTAATCTAGTTACAGCAACTTACTCGGGCTTGTAAATTGCCAATAGGACTTGACATGATTGGTTTGCAATAAATCAATGATAAAAAATACTTGTTTGTGTCATGAGTTCATGTCTAAATAACTAGTTTGTTAAAGTAACACAAGTAAAATATGCACAACTGGCATAATAAATGGAATAATAACGAGAAAAGATATTAAAAACAAATAATTAAAAACATTAAAACAAGATCCCCATAAGCATAATCCAAGTGACCTTTGATCAAAATCGAAATTCTCCTAGAGTTTCTTTGAATTCAGAATTTGGATTTTGATCATAAGTCATTTACAGGGAACCCTTCATTTGTGTCAGTGGCCGGTAACCTTGACAACAGCCAACACCCTTATTGGCTTACTATGCAACTAAACCCACCACCCCTCCCCTGCAAGGTCATTGTCTCTTCTACATGTAGCCACCCTTGTTATAGTGATAAATGCTGTTTTACGATGTGATGAAACAAAGTGCCAAAACTAAGCTTGGTTGCCATGGTGATTGATCTTGGTTGCTATGGTAACCAATGGTTATGGTTGCCATAGTGATGAAGCAGTACAGAAAATGAGTTTGGTTGTTATGGTGACTAATATTGGTTGCTATGGTAACCAAGGGTCAGAGTAACATGGTCACTATGGTAACCATGTGATGAAAGAAAGTGGAGAAAATTAGTTTGGTTGTTATGGTGACTAATCTTTGTCGCTATAGTTACCACACTAAATATGGTCACTATGGTAACCGCACTATGATAACCGTGACTTGGCTGTAATATGGTTTTGTTGCTATAGTGACCATTGGTAACTATGGAGACCACGCTTGGTTACCATGGTGATTGACCTTAAAATCCTTGAAATGCTTCTTTCCATAGACCCAGTTTGCATGTGTTGTGGTACATACTAACTATGGTATACATCTCAACTGTGGCTTCCCTAACGGCTTTCTATGGCTTCAGTCTGCATACATGTGCAGTCTGGTCGCACTGTTCCTTAATTTCTACCTCAAGGCCTACGTGGAAAAGAAGAAAGAGCATTAGAACGGCATAACGTAGCATAGCGAACTCTCAAAAGACATGTTGATTACAACTTGATTATAATATATTTTAGTAGCTACACTATTGTATGGCTTAAAGGGGGACTAGTACGTAAATCGCTCAAAGTTTGATTTAGCTGAAACTTCACTGAAATATTCTCAAAGACCCATACAATCACGGTCCTACAATCACTGGTTAAAATTAAAAAAAAAAAATTCCAATGGAAAGTAATGCATTTTTATGAATCTTTAGAGGTGCAAGTGACGTCACTGACTCAACCCAAACAATCATCACGGCTTCGCTCCATACATTTCTTCATGTTTAATGTCTTGAATTATTTTATTTCTATGAAGCTAAACGTTTGTGTGAAGGAGTTTTCTTACCTTGTATGTGCTTAGGATTGATTGTTTGACTAGTTTTCTTCAGTGCAAAGCTGTTATCTGAACAAACCGTTCAGATATTTTGATCACAAAATACAAAGAAATGTATGGAGCTGAGTTTGGGTTGAGTCAGTGACGTCACTGGCACCTCTAGAGATTCATAAAAATGTACTTCTTCCCATTGGAATTTTTGAGAAAAAAATTAGCCAGTGATTGTATGAGTCTTTGAGATTATTTCAGTGAAGTTTCAGCTAAATCAAATTTTGAACGATTTACGTACTAGTCCCCCTTTAAGAACTTGACGTGCTAATTTATTAATGATAACTATTTCTTCGCTCTTGGCTTAATTGTTCAGCATGCAAATATATTGTCCTGCATTTGAATCGCTTTTCTTGCTTTCAAATGGATTATGGTACTTGAATGCCTTCTTGCACTTGAATGGTTTCTTGCACTTGAATGCCTTCTTGCAGTCGAATGGCTTCTTGCACTTGAATGCCTTCTTGCAGTCGAATGGTTTCTTGCACTTGAATGGCTTCTTGCAGTTAATTAGAATGGCTTCTTACAGTTGAATGGCTTCTTGCAGTTGAATGGCTTCTTGCACTTGAATGGCTTCTTGCACTTGAATGGCTTCTTGCACTTGAATGGCTTCTTGCACTTGAATGGCTTCTTGCACTTGAATGGCTTCTTGCACTTGAATGGCTTCTTGCACTTGAATGGCTTCTTGCACTTGAATGGCTTCTTGCACTTGAATGGCTTCTTGAATTGGGCTTCTTGCACTTGAATGGCTTTCTTGCACTTGAATGGCTTCTTGCACTTGAATGGCTTCTTGCACTTGAATGGCTTCTTGCACCTGGATGGCTTCTTGCACTTGAATGGCTTCTTGCACCTGGATGGCTTCCAGCAGCTTCTTGCACTCAAATGGCTATGGCTTCTTGCAGTTAAATGGCTTATGACACTTGAATGGCTTATGACACTAGAATGGCTTTCTGAAATAGAATAGTTTCCCTCGCACTCAATTGGCTTCTTTTAAAGTTGTAGATTGGTTGCATTTCTTTGTTGTCTTGCTTGCGGCCAGCGAGGACGCGCAATGTTCCATCGTTTCATTCCCCACCCCTGCAAACGTAAATTCCCAAGCCGTACAAACACTATCAAAATGAGCCTTCGTTGATTGGCTTATCATAATTTATTCAGTATCTGAACATAGATGTATATTCGATATACTAGAGTGCAAACCATATGTCCGTGAAATAGTGCTATTACTAAGTAGTACTAAATAGTGTTATCTCTATTGTTTTCTATTGTTTCATCAGTGCTATTTAGTACTAATTAGTTAGTACTGTTTCACGGACATATGGTTTGCACTCTACACTCGTAATAAAATATATTGAATTGTCAATTGTGAAATTTCTTATCTTGGGTACCCTGTGTCTTCCACGGGAAATACCGCTGTACAACAAACACCTTTGTGGCGTGATCGACCACGATTGAAAAAAGAAGAAAAGAGTACTTTAATTTTTTATTTTTGGGCTCCCTGTGGTGCGCTCCAATCGATAGAGGGTCATAAGAATACCTTACGTATCAGCCAATGGACACATCAAAGGCACCCGTTGGCCGATTACCACCCCCTCTCCCCAAAGTTGTGAGCCTACGATGTACTTCAGCGGTAACGTAATGAAAGTTTACAGTCGAGTGAATGAGTAATCCCACAATTGTCGCAAATATACTCCCTATAACTCGTGGAATATATAACCCACGAGTTAAAAAGGGAACTTTACCACAACGAAAGACACTTTCCTCAGCCTAGTTATGATACTGACATCTCAAGCATGCTAAGGCCTTAGTCTCCTTCGCAGCCGTTTTTAATTCCGTCACGTAACGCTATGCGAAGCTAGTTAAGGCCTGGGATTTTATCCCCTCAAACGTTAAATATGCCTTAATTGTGTTTGGAACAGAAAAATAAAACGATTTTCGGCTACCTAATATATCTCATGAAACTTAACATTTTGGGTAGGTATTTCAAAATAAGGGATGGGTCACGTGACCTGTTTACGTCACAAATCACGTTTTTCAATTTGGGGAGACGGAGACAAAAGGTACCAAAGTTATTTTTGTGTTTTTATCTTTGTTTTAATGTCCTTATTATGAATCTGCCTTAACACCTGGACCATCGTTCTCATTTAAGGAGATATTTAACTACGTAATAGAAAAAATCTAGTCACGTGACCTATTTTACATAATATCTCCTTTAAAATGAATGATGGTCCAGGTGTTAAGGCAGATTCATAATAAGGACATTAAAGCAAAGGTAAAAACACAAAAATAACTTTGATACCTTTTGTCTCCGTCTCCCCAAATTGAAAAACGTGAATTGTGACGTAACAGGTCACGTGACCCATCACCCATCCATTCTTTTGAAATACGTACCCAAATGTTAAAACATGCTTGAGATCGTTTAACTAAAGCTCCATGTGAATATATACGCATGCGCAGTACAATAATCAGAGATTAAAAATAAACAAGTATAACAACAGATGCGCTATTTTTAATTTAACCAGCCTGAATATAACTACGTTACACCTGCGTCATCACCGCTTTGACCAATAGGAACGCGCGTTGTAAACTACGCCTCAGATATACTGCGCAATCTGATTGGTCGAGAAAGTGACTGAAAAAACAGTTTCGCTGCACGCCTACTAATTCTTCCCTCGCACAGTGGGAATGACGTCATTGGAAGTCTAAAGAGAGATAAACTCGTTGTTAATAGAAAACATTCACGACTGACGGCCATTACGTGAACAAAGGTGTCGTATTTTCTCGGTGAAAGTTTTGTTAGTTGAATCCCGTGGCGCCCCGAAAGTTACAAATACAAAGTTTCGATTTCAAGACGCTACATCGAAGTTTAGAAGCGTTTTATGGAATGTAAACCCTTTAGATCGAAAGATAGCTTTAATCGACACTCAAATAAAGTTATTATTATTATTATTATTTTCTTTTTTTAATTTTTCTTTTTTTATATTTCTCAAATGGTTTTCGTTTCCCCCGGTGTTTCTGAAAAAAAAGACGTTTAAAATTGTCGCAGATTTCGGGGTTTATTTTCCAGAAACTATTGACGGAAACCCCCTAGATGAGGCGTTTCGGTGTCGGGCTATATGCGGCGCGCGACAAACGCCATTGCGGCAGTTGTTAGTACGAGCGAGACGTCAAGACTGTAGGATTACGATGTTGAACGATAAATTGAAAAATAGTGGACCAACTTGACGAATAGTCAAACGGCGAAAAACAAATCCCAGATGAAAAAGAAACCGCAGCCCAGTTACTCCATCAATATATTAAATTACAATCCGCAACGATTACATGAGATAAATAACAATTTGTTTTTATTTCAAACGGTTCACAAGCACAACACAAACAACATAAAAGCATTACAGTAAATTGAACATCAATTTTGGTTTATAAAAAGCTAGTTAAACTTAAGTGATTTTCTCTCGATAAAAATATACATTTGTCTAGTTTATTTTGTCGGCCTGCGGAGATGTCTTGACTGATTATTGATCTTAATGTTTGTAAATGTTTTCGCCCTAGGAGAGGCTCTAAATTGGATTTTCATCAAGCTCAAGTTGCTTTTAAAAGCGTTCCACTGGAAGCATCTCGAACTAGACTCGAAACATCACCTGTTTTAAGCGGCGCAAAGCGAGAAGAGATTTTCTTTTGTCGGCGAGTTTACCATCGTTGAATATTAGTTTTTAGCTGTTTATGCTTTTTTTCGCAGCTAGTTTGATTTTCAAAGGCTTTCTTATCCGAGTTTAAGTGTGTTAAGTTCGCTGGAATCATCTTGACGTTTTGTGGAAGTTTTCGGTTCCTGTCACAGTTGCTGCTGTCATTAATGCCTTCTACAAAATGGAACTACATTTGTGCACTTCTAGGGTGTTTAGTTTCATGAGATTCTGTTGATGTTTTCTCCACATGCCGTGGTACTTACGACTCAAGTTCTAGTACTATATCCAGGTTCTATCAATGTCAGTTTAACGTTCTTCTATCGTGGGTAGGATGTTTGATGTCCTCTCTGTTAACTCCTGCAAAATCTTCTAAGAAGTTCAGTCGTCGCTAGAAGGTTAACTGTTCCGATCCCTCCGTCAAACCCACTCTTCGTCTTGTTCTTGTATAGAATATACTCTGTAAAAGTCTTCAGGATTTCTACAATTGATATCCTTGCTTACGTAGTCTAGTCCTTTACGCACGAATACAGAACCGTCGTCTTTCAAATATCGTGAAGCCACATCAACGAACGAATACTTCATTTTCCTCGGCTTCGAGTCAGGTCGGAGAGCATTACCCTCCTTCGTTGAGTTCGTGGGATCAAAGTACAAAACCTCAACCAATTTCGCTGACCAGTGAACTCCACGGCGCTCGGGAGACTTCGACCGTACCTTCTGTCCATATTCGTAAGGTGAATACAGTGTTTGTAGATGCGCTCGTTGTAGAGCGTTGTCATGTTCATATGCCATCATTTTGTTGGTGCTTTGTAGTTGATGTGCTTGGTACTGAAGTAGAGGTCTGAATGACGAGCTTATGTAGACCTGCAGTGTTTTAGCTACACTGTTTTGTCTCTAACGTATGAATAATAGATGCCACACCTACGCAAATCGCGAGTTTCAGATGACCACAGTTAGTTACTTTGTTTTGACGAAAAATATCGTAACAAACAAAAACAGCGAGCACTTTAAGCCGCTAAGGAACTATTTCGAACTCTTTCGTGCAATGTTCACATTGAAGGCAAGAAAAGCACGATTTTTAAACATTCATTTCAACACGCGCAGTTTTAAAATATGCAAAGACGGAATAATTCAAGCAGGTCTTTAATGTTCCCCACGACCGAGAAATTAAGGAACATCTAAATTTAGCACCTTGTTTATCTCAGAGAGATCTACACGTATACTGCTAGCGGTAAAGTAGAATGGAGTCCCATTGCGAGATAATATCAAAAATTGGCGTGTCTTGGGGAGATACTGGCATCTATCCATAATTGATGTTCTGCAGTTTTCCTTGACATTCAAACTGTGTTTCTATCGAGAGATGGGTTGCTTTATATTGAGATATATTTTTTAATTGTTAGTTTTTGATTTTGGTTAGATTATAGTCAGCGGGAAACCCTTTAAATGCCTGGGAAGCCATTCGAGTGCTAGGAAACATTCGAGTATTTAAGGAAGCCATTCGAGTGTTTAAGGAAGCCATTCGAGTGCTAGGAAGCCATTCGAGTGCTACGGTACCACTTGAGAGAAGACCAGGTGTTCGGAGGTGGAAAAGACCGTTTTGTGTGCATTGTGTAAATCCATTTGCAACATGCAATTACTTCACGAATAACATGGGTACATTGTTGCGACATTCCAGAACACTTAAATAGCTTCCCTTTGTAATCTCCAATCAAACTCATTATGAGAAAATCGCCAAAATTGCAACATTGAAAAGGCTTCCCATAGTCTGCTCACGCCTTCATTATCCAATCAGAAGACATGATTACAGTATATCAAACATTACTGTAACAATTGCAACATATGGTAACACTTGTTTTCCATCCAATCAGCAGCACGCACGATTATCGTATGACAGCGTTGCTAGGACACAGTATTTTTGTAACATTCAAATGGCTTCCTCATGATTCTCTTACCGCAGCTTATCGTTCGAGATAGCGCAACATTGAAATGGTTTCCATTATTAAATACGTATGACGTAATGTTCTATTTTTATGGATACATACCATACAAGTAGGGTATTTACTAGTAAACTGGTTTTTGCAACCTTGTCGCTCTTGACTTGATACGATTTGACAGGCAAAGTTGTAGCGCATTCAAAACCTAACAATTAGAGAGTTTAACCGTTAGAATACCACTTGAATAAAACTGTGACAATGAATTAACCCTGCTTGATAACAACAATAATAACTCCATCACAGATTCAACGAATATGTTTCTTGTGAAGTTAGTAGAAGAAAGTCATAAACTTAAAATAATTGATTATAACTTGTATTTAGAATAAAACTTGATAAACATGAAAGATCAGTTTTTATATACAGTCATTTGCAAAAATTCTGGCCGCCACGAAATATCAATATATCAGTATATCGGGTGCATTATGGGTAATTAAATAATACTAAAATGAAGCAAAATTCACAAACAACAAACGTAAGACTAAAATAAACATTATACTAAATATTTATACCAACTTTGCTGGCGTTAACCCGCTTTAAGGGGAATTTTCGATTATTTAATTACCCATAATGCACCCGATATATTGATATATTGATATTTCGTAGCGGCCAGAATTTTTGCAAATGACTGTATTTGGACTTTGTTCTATTGGTATTTTAAAATTCCATTGAAAACAAACACGTGACGTAAGTATTTGGCGGGAAACACTAGAATGGCTTTTTACTGGTTTGAACCAATCAGCCCATATCTCGTCCAATCACATCACTACACGTGATGAGCACGTAATGAGCACGTGATGAGGAAGTGGCACCACTGATTATTGTACATTAAGGTTCAAAGTCGAGCTGTTCGTTTACCTCGACTCCTTCCTCAGCTAAAACCATCGACCGTAGCTCGCCATGCTGAGTGACGTCTTTCATATTCGATAGAATGTAACACTCGCAACACTGTGACAGGCTCGCTGCCTCGTACTCCTGAAAAATGTAACAACATAACGACAAACATAATCAGAAAAATAGTGGGGAAAATTGTCGTCAGTAAAATAATGGTTTAGACTTTGATGCGCGTAAGAAACTTGTGCCGTGTGAAAACGCGCCCGACGGTAGTCCAGAACTAGACCCACTTTTATATACGCGCGGCAAAGAGCAGAAAAGCAGAAGAGCAGAACTGAGCAGAAGACTGAGCATGCAGAAGAGCAGAAGAGCAGAAGAGCAGAAGAGCAGAAGAGCAGAAGAGCAGAAGAGCAGAAGAGCAGAAGAGCAGAAGAGCAGAAGAGCAGAAGAGAAGAAGAGCAGAAGAGCAGAAGAGCAGAAGAGCAGAAGAGCAGAAGAGCAGAAGAGCAGAAGAGCAGAAGAGCAGAAGAGCAGAAGAGCAGAAGAGCAGAAGAGCAGAAGAGCAGAAGAGCAGAAGAGCAGAAGAGCAGAAGAGAAGAAGAGCAGAAGAGCAGAAGAGCAGAAGAGAAGAAGAGCAGAAGAGCAGAAGAGCAGAAGATCGAGCAGAAGAGCAGAAGAGCAGAACTGAGCAGAACTGAGCAGAAAAGAAGAAGAGCAGAAGAGCAGAAGAGCAGAAGAGCAGAAGAGCAGAAGAGCAGAAGAGCAGAAGAGCAGAGAGCAGAAGAGCAGAAGAGCAGAAGAGCAGAAGAGCAGAAGAGCAGAAGAGCAGGGCTAGAGAGAGACTACGATAAAAGTCAATTTATCAATTTCCTTAGATTACGCGCGCGCTCAGATCTCGTAGTCTTTATATTTCTTTCGCGTCCAGTATTTATAGAGTTATTGAGAAAGGTGGGGCCATTCTGGACTATCCCGACGCAAGCATGAGAACATTCGAAAAGCTTGACGGTCGTTGCATGCGCTTGCGCTTATGCTCATTTGCATCGGTTCGTTTTCATAGTGACAAGATTCATCTCGTGCTTGCGCTTATGGTTAGCGTCGCTAGTGTGAAACAGGCTGAAGGGAATGAGAGAAGTCTGTGCAAGGTTTACTGTAAAGCCATGAACTGCTTCGAAATGCAATGAAGTATTAATGCCTTCACTAGTTCTCATATCACACGTGACATTTACAGCATCTTTCGAAAGCATAGAAACTGCACGTTTCGACATCCAAGATTTCGGTATTGATTCCGAAACACCGTGAGGCGGTTTTGGACTGACTTTCTGATTGGTGGATCGGGAACCCATTTAAGTGTCATGACTTAAGAATAACTTCCAAATATCCAACCCTTCGAAACTTCGAAATATACCGCAAGGCGCGCAATGTACAAATAGTGACTAGAATTAATTTCGCGTTAGTTAAACACACTTCGGTAAGCTTGCGTTTTCTTCGTTTCACCTGACAGTGAACTTGACTGTTGTGCAAGGCATCGTCTTTGTCACCTTAATTCAATGACTAATGAGGAAAACCAATTGAGTGCAGCTCGATTAAACATTCTAGAACACAAAGCGTTCGTTTTCTAGCGCGCATTTTTTTGATTCAATGACTGAGGAAAACCAATTGAGTGCAGATAGATTAAACATTCTAGAACACAAGGAATTCATTCTCTTGAATGTAAAGCTATAATGTTTCAAAACTCGGCTTCTAGAATGGATGGAAAAGCGTTCGTTTTTTTACGCGCATTTTTGCGCAAGCTTAGAATTCTTTGTAATTAGTATCATGTCCTGCGTAAATCTAAAGTGGTTTTGTCACAGTGGAATTAATTGGACTGGTAGCTAGTTAGTACACCATAGAGCGCTGTCTTGCACGTACAAAGCGCTGGAATTAAATAATACATAGACTTTATTTGACCTCGAGTAGCTACGACAAGGTCGTATCTTCGTGAAGAAAGAAATATACAATAGAATACGCACAAAAGGTACAATGGACAAGATGTCCAAAAGCAGAGGGGAGGGGTGGGGGACTAACCTTGGCTGTTTTATACGTTTATCACGTTAGTTTGATCTAGTTTATCAGCCAGCAGGCGTTCGCAGTGGCGATGAAGACCTTCTAATTTGAAGATGAACGCAGCGTGTAGCAGCTGGTAACGGAAACAAAACCGCATTTACCTTGATTTAGGGTAAATAAAAATACAATTCTAAAATGATTTTAATCCCATGAAACTCAAATTTCAAATTTGCTTTTTTATTTTGAAAATATTTCACAAAATCAATTAGGCCTAAAAAGTAAAAAATATAAAAAAATAAAAATAAAAATAATAAAAATAATAGCCAATCAAAAGAGACTGAGGACCTCGACCAATCATATCGCTTAATTGACAGACTTTTTAATCATGTTGGTCACGGGAATATCACGTTTATCTCACGATCTTTTCACACCTTGGAATCGCTTTGGGCACGTGCGACATCGCTAAATTAACGATATGTAATATTGAAGGGATACGTGAGGTTAACAATATCAAATAAAAACGCAAATGCTTGGAGTACAACGAGCATACACTTTACTATGGGAGTAAAATACCCCAATCCCCCCCCCCCCCCCCCCTAGGGTATTTTTGGCCTAATTTCAGCTTGTAGATTCTTTTAAAATTCTTTTTAAAATTCACGAGTTTTTACTGAAATGGTTTTACTGTATTGTATCAGAGTATTTTACCTCCAACATGTTGTGATGCTGTGCGACTATTTTCTCAGTTCGTCCTGTGTACACATAACGCATCACAAGCTGAAAAGAGAGAGTAAAAAACACATTATCAACAACTCGAATTGGGATCCCTGTGGTGAAAGAGAACGAGGGGGGGTGGGTACTGCTGTTCATAGCTTCTTCTCAGTTTAGTACTCTGATCTCATTGGACAATCCATGAGGTCACATCGTCGGTCGAACATACTCATCATTGGGATCCCTGTGCTCAAGTTGATATCGGAGAGGGAGGGGGAGGGGGGTCTTACCTTAAAGATATCATACTTGATGTCTGGTATTTTAACACTCGATTCTTTATCGTTCGTTGACTTGGATGATAAAACTTCCTGAAGGAAAACAAAGATCTCTTTCAGTTGATCCTCCACTAAAGGCGACCTCTACACAACGACCTCCTCTACACAACGACCACCTCTACACAACGGCCACCTCTACACAATCCACCTCTACACAACGACCATCTCTAAACAACGGCCACCTCTACACAACGACCTCTACCAACGACCACCTCTACACAACGACCACCTCTACAACAACGGCCACCTCTACACAACGGCCACCTCTACACAACGGCCACCTCTACACAACGGCACCTCTACGACCACCTCTACACAACGGCCACCTCTACACAACGACCACCTCTACACAACGACCACCTCTACACACACCACCTCTACACAACATCCACCTCTACACAACGACCACCTCTACACAACGGCCACCTCTACACAACGACCACCTCTACACAACGACCACCTCTACACAACGACCACCTCTACACAACAGCCACCTCTACACAACGACCACCTCTACACAACAACCACCTCTACACAACGGCCACCTCTACACAACGACCACCTCTACACAACATCCACCTCTACACAACGACCACCTCTACACAACGGCCACCTCTACACAACGACCACCTCTACACAACGACCACCTCTACACAACGACCACCTCTACACAACAGCCACCTCTACACAACGACCACCTCTACACAACTCTACACAACAGCCACCTCTACACAACGACCACCTCTACACAACATCCACCTCTACACAACGACCACCTCTACACAACGACCATTATTATTTTTCAGCTATTTTAAGTAGATAATAATAATAATAATGGTAGATGTGCTAATGTTTTACTATATTAAATGATATAATTAATACTTCACATTATGTAATCTACAAGAGAGCACAAATGAAGTTGTTGTTGTTACCGAAGATCCTAGTCTCGTACCCAGCCTTCTCAATTTCTCGACCTCCCATCATGCACTGCAACCCTAACACAAAGTGACGTCACTACATAACCGCGCGTCTATGAGAACCTGGGAACCAGTCTGTGAATATGTTACGGGATATCGTACCTTGAATTTGCTGGACGCCGAGGCCAGGATGATTTTATGAGCGTAGAAAAGCCGACCCTCCACAAGGAACGTGACGTCAGACATCTCACAATTGTTGACATAATTGGCACCTGTCAATCATTGAAATCAAAGTCACCAAAAATACGTTCTTATTTCCTAAACTACCAAATAAGGATTGTGCATGATCTCAATTTATAAGTATGTATACCGCTGACCAAGTGAATCGAAGGAACGCAATGTAACACGCATGTGCAGAATATACTTGGTTACTACGTCATACTTTTTTCCTGTTTATTGCTGACCAAAAGATCGAAGGCTTGGAAAAAGAAGACGTCATTATTACAGATTACGTCATACCTATTTTTATCGCCGGTGTAGTAGACGGTAGTTCGTTGATTGTGGGCAGCGGTTCATTACCAAAACAAAACGAGAAAACAGAGGCAAGTTCCAGGCAGAGAGCTGTTTCCTGGAGAACGACAATTGAAACAGAGTTCAGACTTTGTATTGTACGGTAAATTTACATTGTTGCATCGTAAAGAAATTCCATATTTGGTAATAAAATTCCATATTTGGTAATAAAATTCCATATTTGGTAATGAAATTCCATATTTAGTAATAAAATTCCATGTTTGGTAATGAATTCCATATTTGGTAACACAATTCCATATTTAGTAATAAAATTCCATATTTGGTAATCAATTTGGTCGGTTATTGCTAGCTGTCCCAGCTTGTCTCCAGTCTTCCACTCTTCCTTCCAACAGACACAGGTATCCCAAATAGAGAATGATTTCTACACATGGACAGAGCGAGGAACTCTCACCTGGCATTCTCTGAATATTGTGAACAGCAAGATGAGCCCGTCATCACAGAACTCAGCGGTATATTCACGCTTTGGTATTGACTGAAAGTCTCTCAGCAAACAGCGCATCTGTGACGTCATACATGACGTAATATCCACGTGATAAGCGTGATAAAGGGCTTGGGACCAACAATGTAAATTCCATGGTACACCTGAAGTAGTTATACAAAGCATATTTAATACGATGACGTAAGACGAAACATTGAACAAATAAGGTGGCTCAGTTGTTACCAAGGCTACGGATCTCCATGGCAACGTCTAGGTAACCGTGCTCGCAGCTGTGATACATTGCTTCCTGAAATAAAAAAATGAATGAAAGGAAAAATGAGAATAGAATGGGACAGGAAGAGTTGATTGTCAATGAAGAAACGAGATGAGACGGATGTGACGTTGCTACTGGTACCTGTAGTGCTCTGGATCGTTTCTTGCTTAGCGGTTTTGCTTTTCTTTGTGAAGGCGGCGAATCTTTCAAAAAAGGAAAGAATGGCACCCGTTAGGGAAAGGAGAAAAAGGGATAAAAGAGAAATGGAAGAAAAGTGAGAAAAAAAGAAGCCTCTCCCTAGCTCTTCAACTATACTCTCCTCATCTCTCCTCAGTCCTCTCGTTCCTTTGCTTCCCTCTCCTCTCTTTTCCCACTTTTCTTTCCTTTAGTTCTTCCACTTCAAACATCGCCTCATTCACCCGCCTCCACTCCAGAAAGAAGAGCGCATCAACAATAGAAAAAAAATTATAATAATAATAAAAAATAAAATAAAAAATAAATAAATAAAAAATAATAATAAAAAATTTTTTTTTTTAATAGACAAATTACTTCCTGTCACGTGATCATATTCACCTTCAGCCGCGAGGATTTCAGCCAAGGACATCATGTCGTCGTCTTGTACTGCAGGAGCCTCTGCCAGTAGTTTACGCAGAATCTTACGATGACCAAACGCAGCGGCCGCCGCGAAGGTGTTGCTGAAACCAAGCTTCCCGACACCAACAGGAAACGTGACATTGATTTCAGCACGACGTGCACAGAATAGAGAAACTATGTCGTAGTTACCTAGCAACAGTTTGACAGATGAGTAGATGTTGCTATGGCAACGAATGCAATACACTTAAAACAACAACAACAATCATCATAAAATCATCTTCATCATCATCATCAACAACAATCATCATCATCATCATCATCATCATCATCATCATCATCATCATCATCATCATCATCATCATCATCATCATCATCATCATCATCATCATCATCATCATCATCATCATCATCATCATCATCATCATCATCATCATCATCATCATCATCATCATCATCATCATCATCATCATTCATCATCATCATCATCTCATCATCATCATCTCATCATCAAATCATTCATCATCATCATCATCATCGTTCATCATCATCTTCATCATCATCATCATCATCATCTTCATCAAAGCATTTCGTTGAATAGACTGATTCCATAAGTCACTGTTTTCGCTCCTTTACCCTGGAGGTCGATAGAGAGCGAACTGGGACCGACTTATGGAATCAGTCTATTCGTTGAACAAGTTGTGGAGACTGCAGACGAGCAAATAATTAATATGGAATATATTTACCAAATATGGAATACAATACCAAATATAGAATACAATACCAAATATAGAATAGTGTCCAAATATGGAATTTAGTCACAAAATCTTATGGAATTCAGTTAATTACCAAATATAGATTATAATATCCAAATATGGAATTTCGTTACCAAATATGGAATTTAGACACCAAATATGGACAATTATAAGTAAAAAGAATTACCTGCAGTCACAGCCAGTTGTAAGGGTGTTTCTACTCCGTAACTGCAGTCTGCATGGCCGTCCACGTGAGAACCGGCGTCTAATAGCATCTACACATAGGATGACGGAATGAGTAATCTATACATAAATACGTACTCGCAACCAGCAAACCAATCTCAGGGGAGTTGGATAATATATGTATGTATGTATAAACAGATCGACCGACTGACCGACCAACAACAGAAAACCGACCGACCGGTCACCATATCCACAACCAACTACCAACAGACCGACCGACCGATCAATTAGCCAACCGACCAAACAACCGACCGACCGACCAAACAACCGACCAAACAACCGACCAAACAACCAACTCACAGTTCGACCGATCTATTGCGCACCTGGCATATATGAATGTGTCCTCTAGATACTGCAAAGGATAATGCTGTCCACGAATAAAGGTCAAGGTCAACGAGTGGGTACAGTTTTTTTATCTCTTGGAACCTGGGGACAAAAACACATAGAAAACTCCTTATTTGGTAGCAAATTCCATATTTGGTAAATAGCTATATTTGGGTACCTGTGTGTCCAAGAGCACATGGCTGTCAAGCAGTATTTTAACGAGAGATGGGTCCCCTTGTGCACATGCGTACATCAGTGGCGTCAAGCCCTGAAAAGTTCAAGCAAATAAACCAATTCAGTGTCTAGCACTGTTCTGTAGGAAGCCACTAAAATGTTTCGCCCCGTCGATTAATCAAGTAACCATTGAAGCGTATGTTTCGTGGTATTCGTTAGGGTAACCATTTAAGTGTTTCGGGCTATTTACGAAGAAAGCCATTCAATTGCTTTGGAAACACAACAAGAACCCATTCAAGTGTATTCGCCGCGTACGACCAGGAAGCCATTCAAGTGCTCAGTTAGTGTCATGTATCGAGAAAGCCATTCAAGTGCTTTGGCGGCGCAACAAGAAGCTAATCAAATTGAGTTACTACAATGTATTAAGAAAGCCATTCAAGTGCTTCGCGCCGTGACGTATGCTTACCCGTGCATCCATGGAGTTTCCTTTATTTCCACCAATCAACGTTAGCGCCGACAGTACAACATCGTGTTGTCCGCTTAGGAGCATGCGCAGACCAAGATCTATCTTGAAAAATCTTTCTGAATCTGAAGAAGAGGTTGATGAAGACGCGGCGAGCGAACACTCCGGCCTGATAGATAATGTGATAATAAATTAGTAGAGTATGAAAGTTACCGCACCGCGCCTTGCCGTATTGACAGAGTTTGATTGGATGAGATGCATCTGCACGCTTTTTGATTGGTTCAGAAAGGAAGCCATTTGAGTGTCACGGTACCGTGCCGAATTGAAAGAGTTTGATTGGATGAGATGCATCTGCACGCTTTTTGATTGGTTCAGAAAAGAAGCCATTTGAGTGTCACGGTACCGTGCCGTATCGAAAGAGTTTGATTGGATGAGATGCATCTGCACGCTTTTTGATTGGTTCAGAAAGGAAGCCAATTGAGTGTCACGGTACCGTGCCGTATTGAAAGGGTTTGATTGGATGAGATGCATCTGCACGCTTTTTGATTGGTTCAGAAAGGAAGCCATTTGAATGTCACGGTACCGTGCCGTATTGAAAGAGTTTGATTGGATGAGAAGCATCTGCACGCTTTTTGATTGGTTCAGAAAGGAAGCCATTTGAGTGTCACGGTAGCGTGCCGAAAGAGTTTGATTGGATGAGATGTATCTGCACGCTTTTTGATTGGTTCAAAAGGAACCATTTGAGTGTCACGGTACCGTGCCGTATTGAAAGAGTTTGATTGGATGAGATGGATCTGTACGCTTTTTGATTGGTTCAGAAAGGAAGCCATTTGAGTGACACGGTAACGTGCCGTATTGAAAGAGTTTTGGATGAGATGTTTCTGCACGCTTTTTGATTGGTTCAGAAAGGAAGCCATTTGAGTGTCACGGTACCGTGCCGTATTGAAAGAGTTTGATTGGATGAGATGCATCTGCACGCTTTTTGATTGGTTCAGAAAGGAAGCCATTTGAGTGTCACGGTACCGTGCCGTATTGACAGAGTTTGATTGGATGAGATGCATCTGCACGCTTTTTGATTAGTTCAGAAAGGAAACCATTTGAATGTCACGGTACCGTGCCGTATTGAAAGAGTTTGATTGGATGAGATGCATCTGCACGCTTTTTGATTGGTTCAGAAAAGAAGCCATTTGAGTGACACGGTACGGTACGGTACTCATACGAAAACGACTCTATTACATTGGAGTATTATACTATGACCAGGTATATACTTCATGCCTGTACACCATTATTGCATTCAGTAAAAGTGTTAGGCGACTATATATGTAGCGTTCAGCCATGAGGTATATACCGCTAAACACGTGACACGCCACGTCGTACCCAAACATCCGGGTATTGCAGTTGTTAAACGGCAGAAGTAACCTGGCCGCTTGTCTAACATCATCTTCATCTACACAACCGCTGGTCCTATGTTCTGCATGAACACTTGCGACCCGAAGCCACTCGGTCAGCGGTGGGAGACAGTGATGGGACCTGGAACCAAAATACGATTGTACACATGTGGGATTTGAGTTTAAGATAAAAGATGGCGGCTGTAAATTTTACCCAGTAATCCTTTGCGAACCTAAAGCAGTACTAATCACAACTACAAACTATCTGACATATGTATGTATGCTCACTTAAATACAGCAGGTAACAGCTTCATAGTTGCAAATTTTGTAGTTTTGAAAATTCTCTGTACTAAAGTGTCTACGAGGTCTAGTGGTCTATGCGCGCAAAGGATTGTGGGTCAATCTCGAAACTAATTCACCTTTTATTAGCCAATAAGACACCAGCATTATTGTTGCCATCGTTGTTATGGAGACACTTCATAAAGTAAAAAAGTGTCTCCAGGGCACTAGGTAACCAGGCCATCTGAGATAAGGCTCGGTTCTCTTTGCATTGTTTTAATTGGCTAAGGCGTTGTTGTACCCGGGCTACCAGTTCACGCAGCTCGGCCAATGAACTGACACACGTTGTAGTGAAGCACGACTCGAGACCTTTCTTGGTAGGATTGGATTTGACTTCTGGGCTGGCTGCACCGATCACTTCTAATAAACGAGGAAATGACAGCAATTGATTAAAGGAATGATATCAATAAATATACCATAGTCAACCGTCATTACCAAAATGTTGTGGAATCACGAGACGAAGACGACTCACTTCATGATTGAACGACTGACTGACTGAACGACTGAGTGCATAACTTATTTTATTATATAGCACAGATACAACGCGCGTTCTTATTGGTCAAATACCGGGCCGTAACTTCCCGTACGGCCCGCTGAAAACAGAAAAGTAAGGAAAAGCTATATAATAAATATCTTATTAACCTCACTTGCTCGATCTGTACGGGAAGTTATGGATCCACGTTTTATCCACTTTTTATGGCCCGCACGCTATGTGCTTGGGCCATAAAGGCCGTGGGAAAAAACTCGGTCCATAACATCCCGTACGGACCTCGCGCTCGGTTAATAAGAGGTATGACTGTTAACTGATGGCAGTTATAGCCACTAACTTGTCCTTGTCGATCCTTTCGGACTACAACCCCCTACCATTAAAACCACTCCCACCCCTTCAACACCGAGTCGTGCCCATCTTTCACGAATGCTCACCTTTTCTTTTAACAGTGTAAATATCAAGAGATTCAATCAAACCATACGAAGTTCTTGCTGACAGTAGATGGACGTACGGCTGATACAATGACCAGAGGTCTGGGTCCGAGTTAATGCAGTCTTCAACCATGTCAGGGGTCACGTGATCGACAGGTCCTAAAAACACAGAAATTATGGTTTACTTGTACCACAGGCCTCCCAACCTCAGCGTCCATTCACACCAAGGCTTAAACATGTTTTAAAGTGGTTTAACTAAAAAGTTAATTGCAATTTCGATGTTTGCGACATCGAAACGTCGTATACCGTTGATTTTTCTATTTCTATTGAAGCCAAACAACTATTAACTGAAAAGGTTTAGAAAATTATCTACAAACGCCATGCAACTGACATTTGGCACAAAACTGCTGGTAAACTGTCCTTTGTGTTGTACAGTATAAATACCAGATAGTTTGATTCTTGTGAAATTAGTTGCTCTCAGATTAGAGAAGCGAGAATAAACTTAGTTTAACTAAACAAGGTTTGGTGTGAATGGGGTATATACAATTAACGGTAGAGAAAACCAAAGAAAACACAGCAATTATAGCAACCATTTCACGTGTCAGACAGTTTTTAGGCTTAGATTTGTCAGCAATGATTATGGTAATTGTACGCAACATCAATAGTACTAGAGTCGTTTTCGTATGAGTGGGAAACCTACGGTATGGAGTTAAGGTCACGGTACGGAATCGAAGACATTCTATTCAACCAATCACAGCGCGCGAAATCATCGCTCAACCAATCAGAATGCTTGGATACGGCACGGTCACCGCACGGCAACTACTTCGCACTCATACGATAACGACTCTATTTAGTACTAAATAGTGCTATTTCTATTGTTTTCTATTGTTTAATTAGTGCTATTTAGAGCTATTTAGTGAAGAACAAGTGTCTGAACTCTAGTCGCTGCCTTTTGCAGTACAGTAGGATTCTACTCAGTGGAACACGTTCCAAAAAAAACACCGAGATTTCGCGTGTATTCTACCCTTTTGCCTGTAAATTGGCGGGAAAAACTCGTCCAAAATAGACGAAAGAAAACACAGAATATCTGCGTAAAATTCTATGCAATTGTTTCAAGCTTTAACCACATCAGCGCAGAGTTACTTGTGCGGTGATGACCGTAGCTACATGCCAAAAACCACGAGGACCGTACACAGCACAGGGGGGGCAGTTGCCCCACTAGCAGGGCGGGGGGGGGGGCAGTTGCCCCCCCCCCCCCTAGCAGGGCGAAAAAGATACCAAAAAGTACTGAGAACTGTACTATTTTTATTTATTTTTTGCTGTTAACTACGAACTGCCCCCCCCCCTGAAAACAGTCACGCTTTGAACACCGTTTCACAGGTGACTCTTCCCACTCAATTATATAACTATTGACTTCAGTTATCCAGGGGCGTAGCGTGCTTTTTTCACAATGTACGCATTCATTGGGGACACAATCTGACGAGCGGCGAAGGCGCGAGCTCGTAGGGGGATGCGGGGCATGATATGTTCCCCGAAAAAAATTGAGGTATAGGGTCTCCAAAATAGCATATTTTCCTGCCTTCTGTGAGAAGTTTCCAGTAAGTTTAAACCGAGTCAGCTGTTAAGATTTTGTCTTAGATTTCATTAAAAAAAATATTTTTATGCTTCTTATAATATTTATATTTTAAGTATTTTAAATTGTACGCACGTGCGTATATGCACGCTACGCCCCTGTTATCGTGTCTACCTTTGATACGTATTACAGCTCTGTAGACCGTCTCCTCTGCGATGTACTCTAACGCTGCTGAGAGATAAATCGCTGCCGAGTCATAAACTCTCTGCGAGACTTTAGCATTGACTAACCAGCCAAATACAGGTCCTACTGGAAACGTAAGACCACTACGTGAACGCTTAGAACGGTTGTACTGCTTCTCCGTAGTCGCTGCGTAAAGCAGCAGCGCTTTGGAGGCCACTTGAAGATAGCCTTTAACCAGGGAAGGAGAGAGCAATAAGCGGACACTTGTTTGAAGTTCTGTTTTCGTGCATCGCTCGTAGCGACGTCCGAGCCGTTCTGCTTCGTAGACAATCCGTAAGAATGGTCTTTGCAGTAAGCTGCATACACGTTCTATGGTCTGTGGTGTGACAGTGCGGCAGTACTGGCGTGCTCGGCCAAGTCGTAGAACTCTAGAGACATCGTTGAGAGACCATGGAACGTCTACTAGTTGTGGTAGCATAGGAACCAAAGTGTCATAGCTGTTGGTAGTTAAAAGTGACTGTTCCATGTTAGTAACGACTCTTCTTGGGTCAGCCATGACCCCAGACATGGTCCTAACACCAAGGTATCATCCAAACTAATCCTATTGCAATTTAAACGCCATAAACACAGCCATATAACAAAATAACAAGCATAAAAGCAAAGGTTAAAGATTTTGATGACAAGAGAATGAAGCCAGACATTCCAGTGTTTAGCAGAGCAAACATCACTGTGGCTTTGATTGACATTGGATTTCGATTTGAATGTAAAATGCGTTTTTATCATAAAGAAGTGTTTACTCAGAAACAACGATATTAATAAGATTTCATGCAAGACTAGGTTTGCGTGCAAGCTAGGAAGCAGACGCACGGGAGGGGGGGAGGAGGAACGCAGGCTCTGTCCACCAGAAAAAGATGGCGGCTGTACATTTTACCCAGTAATCATTTGCGAACTTAAATCAGTACTACTCACATCTACAAATTGTCTGACACGTACGTTCACATAAATAAAGCAGGTAACAGCTTCATACTTAACCTAAATCAGTACTAATCACATCTACAAACTGTCTGACACGTTCACATAAATAAAGCAGGTAACAGCTTCATACTTAACCTAAATCAGTACTACTCACATCTACAAATTGTCTGACACGTACGTTCACATAAATAAAGCAGGTAACAGCTTCATACTTAACCTAAATCAGTACTACTCACATCTACAAACTGTCTGACACGTTCACATAAATAAAGCAGGTACAGCTACATACTTACCTAAATCAGTACTACTCACATCTACAAACTGTCTGCCACGTTCACATAAATAAAGCAGGTAACAGCTTCATACTTAACCTAAATCAGTACTACTCACATCTACAAACTGTCTGACACGTTCACATAAATAAAGCAGGTAACAGCTTCATACTTAACCTAAATCAGTACTACTCACATCTACAAACTGTCTGACACGTTCACATTAACACTTCATACTTAATAAAGCAGGTACTCACAGCTTCATACTGTCTGCCACATTCCATAAATAAAGCAGTACAGCTACTCCTAAATCAGTACTACTCACATCTACAAACTGTCTGACACGTTCACATAAAACTCTCTGTTCTAAAGTTTCTACGAGGAATAGTGGTTTATGCGCGCAAAGGATTGTGGTAAAATGTACTGATCCGCCATCTTGTTTTTACTATTCGAAAAATTTATTTACCAATTTTTTTTTGCAAATTTTCAATCATATTTCTATCGTCGATAGAGCTTGCATGTATGCATGGCTTCCTGTGTGTCTGTTGGTGGAGTTCCCGTCGCTTCTTACGCAAAAGAAAACATAAATATTTATCAGACAAATACGGTGTACTTGTAGCTTCTCTAACTTACAGAATGTCCGGCAAACACTGCGTAAACTGAAAAACCAAACTATATTCTCAATTCTCGCTCGTAAGACAACCTACACAACACTGCTTTAGTAAGAGATAAAAGTTCAGTGAAATGACACAATTTTGCCGGGTTTAAAATTGGTTTTAATGACTGGTTAGAATAATAATATTCCCATTTGAATCTATCAAATATTTATATCTTCTCGATCGTATCGAAGTTAAAATCATATTAGGGACCGGTCATTATTAATGTAGGGGGGTGGGGGAGATAATTTTTTTTCCGGAAGATAAAGTTTGCCAAGGCCCCCCCCTTAAGGCACGAGAATGGCGAGCAGCCCCCCCCCCCCCCCCCCTCATAATCCACATTTTAATGATGACCCCCCCCTCTCCCCCAAACTCTTCATATCGTCTTGACTTGTTATTATATTCTTACTAGTGAAACAAGCTACCCTGCGAGCAGAGGTTCCTTTTCGTCTTTGTATGTTCACTGAGTCTTTTACTTTTGCTGAACGGCTTTTTGTAAGTAAAAGACTGAGTGAACATAGAAAGATGAAAAGGAACCTCTTCGCAGGGTAAAAACAAGGGTGCTTTGCACTTGATTCATATGAGCTGATTGGAAACTATGGAAAGACTTGAACTGAAAAGACTTGAAAGTATATGTGACCTCTTTTGTAAACGTACTTAACGGTTAGCCGTTAAACGGGCAATTAACGGGTACTAACGCTTTTTCAGACCGTTTAACGCTTTGCCAATATTATGATGAAGCAAAATGTTAAAATATCAATCTAGATCTTTCCATAGCCGTTTCCCAAAATTTTATAATTAGGCCATGGATCTGTTTAATTACTTTTACTCTGGTTTTATTATACCAGTGGCCTGTGTTATTCTCTTTTAGAATCAATTAATCATTCAAATAAACTTGTTTGTTCCTCAGTGGCTTTGTTCACATGAAGGCTCTTCAAGGGAAATCAATAACCCCCCCCCCCCCCCCCCCCTGATAGCTATTTTAATCATGACCCACCCCCTGTCCTATTTATAAAATCACCTGACCCCCCCCTATGATTTCTCCCCCCCCCCCCCACTCCCCTACATTAATAATGACCGGTCCCTTAATGTTTATCGATGATAAAATTTTCACAGTTTTAAGTCCTTAAGTTACTCAGTTGCTTTGAAAAGAAAACTTTGGAAAATTTAAAATAAATAACTGTTTATTTAAGTTAACTTTGAAATTTAAACGGGAAAATTCCGAACGAATGAAAGCTGTGGAAACTCAAGAAGTTGTTGGCGAGTTTTTGAATCCAATTACAACACAGATACACCTGTAGACACCTCCTGTAGACTTTGCAAATTATTGTAGACTTATAATTGATGCAGTAAAAAATATTATGTTTGTTTGAAAAACTTGAAACAATAAAACAACGCAGTTAGAACTGTATGAATACCTTACAGTACAATACAGGGTGCTTAGTGCAGGTGTGACTCGTACTGAGAAGACTTGGTTTACTTGAAAGAGAATTAGAAAGAAAGATCCATCTCTATACGCCACGCCATGTAAACAAGAGTGGTTATACATTCGCTCGTGGAGATTTGCAAGACAAGAAGCAAACGAAAAACGATGCTACAATGAAGCTTCTTCAAAGACGAAAAGTCAAATTGTTCTACATATTTCTGCTTGGAACTGTCGCTGTTTTCTTTTTCAAACTTGGTCAAGAAATGGACTTTGAATTCACACGCCAAACAGCCCGAACAACGACAACTGTACACATAAAGACACTTCCCGCTACAATTAAGCAAGCTAAAGCCATTACGGAGAAGTTCGTGAAGCACGCGCCGATTAATACACAAGATCCTTACGAGGACTTAGACGATGCGTATTTAAGGATTGAGCGAATGGACTACGAAAATAAAGGGGATTTTCCATGTAGTGAATCTCTAGCTATCAACTCTTGTCTAGTACACAGGACAAAAGTGCGTGATTTTGAGGTAATATGCGATAGAATTGGACCGTATTGCAAAGGTTTTGTTGTTACGCGAGGAAGACGAGGAGAGATTATTGCGTATTTTAAACGAGAAATTAAGCGGCTAAAAACGAATAATAAAACCGATGTGTTTGTGAAGAAAGAGTTTAGGAACAACATTGAACTTAGGGTTGAACACTGAACTTAGGGTCGAACACTGAACTTAGGGTTGAACATTGAACTTAGGGTTGAACATTGAACTTAGGGTTGAACATTGAACTTAGGGTTGAACATTGAACTTAGGGTTGAACATTGAACTTAGGGTCGAACATTGAACTTAGGGTTGAACATTGAACTTAGGGTTGAACATTGAACTTAGGGTTGAACATTGAACTTAGGGTTGAACATTGAACTTAGGGTTGAACATTGAACTTAGGGTTGAACATTGAACTTAGGGTTGAACATTGAACTTAGGGTTGAACATTGAACTTTATGAACAACAAAGCTGATTCTTTGAAAGTGATTTTAACATGACAAAATATTTCAAAAAAAGTTTTGGAAATTGAAGAAATTTCAAAAACTTGTAATTCTCGCTTCACATGTTTACGAACACTTTCATTTGCTTTAAATTAGAATTTCAAATTCAAACTAACACATTCATCTTAGATAAATAAATAAATAACGACTTTATTTTAAACAGTTTTCAAATTCAAAACGCGTTTTACAGAAAAATCATTTTACAAAATGTTTTAGAAAGTTAATATGCCACAAAAGTGGAAGAATAAAGAAGTATTCAAAATGATAAAACCTTTTTTCAGTTTGAATATTTCGCCATGATATAATTTGATAAAAGAAATATGAACCGATAAAAAGGAAATAAAAAGCTAAAATAAGAACGAAAGAAACAAAGTGAGAGAGAGAAATGACAGAAAAATATAATTATATACATTTATTTTTGTCATGGTCATTATTATTTTAGTTCTAGTGTTTTGAATTATATATATTCTTTTATATTGCAAAAGCATTGTGACTAATGTGAAATGCGTTTTAAGAAATAAAATATTATTATTATTAATGGAAGAGACAGACAAATAATAGTGTAAATATGAGGAAGAAATCCCTTCAGAATTTCTAATCACTCTCGACCAATCGTCACCATTACAAGTTTAATCACGCAACTCTCCATCGCGTCACGCAAGTCTCCATGGTGTCACGTAAGTCTCCATCGCGTCACGCGACTCTCCATCGCGTCACGCGACTCCATCGCGTCACGCAACTCTCCATCGCGTCACCTACCGCGCAACACAGCAGTCGCTCTACTTTGAAACAATATGCGGGAATTAATAACTCTACAAGAAGAATAGACACTGGGGCACCTGTAGCCAGTTACCATAACAACACAACCACCAATGCGATGACGATACTTCTTGGCGTCAATAGACGTCAAAGGTTTTTACCAGCTAAAAGTTGGAAAAGTAGAAAGTTGTCTGCCTGTTTGCCTGTCATTTCGTCGACTTGCACGGGCATTATAAACCGTTTTTTTTAGCTTTATTGTAAAAGTAGTTAATTTGTGTCCCCAATTAGCATGTATGCGAAATACATTTGACACATGAATAAAGTATTATTATTATTATAAAGTTCATTTAATATTATTATTATCATTAACTATCTGTTTTAAAAGTGTCATCCTATATTTTTGTTTTTAATCAAGTGTGATGAACGGCCTCAACTAGTCCTTTTCTAGTGGTTACCAAATTCGTTACCAAATATGGAAGTTGACAACCAAATATGGAAGTTGACAACCAAATATGGAAGTTGACAACCAAATATGGAAGTTGACAACCAAATATGGACGACGATGACCAAATATGGAAGTTGACAACCAAATATGGACGACAACCAAATATGGAAGTTGACAACCAAATATGGACGACGATGACCAAATATGGAAGTTGATAATATGGAAGTTAGTAGCCAAGTGTGGAATTTTGATTAGCACTATAAAAGATGACCATATATGGAAAATGGTAGCCAAATAAGGAATTGTTCGGGATAAAATAGGAAGGACAATTTCCTCCTGTAACTACTCTCTAGAAAATTGAGTCTAAATAAAGATTATGTATGTATGTATTCTATTAACATTTGCATACAGTGTATATATATACAATTCTAGTCTCCATCGCGTCACGAACGCTCCATCGCGTCACGCAACGCGCCATCGCGTCACGCAACTCTCTGTACCATTCATTGACAAAGCCTTCATCGGCGAAACGTCCGAAGCAAATAAACCACCACAATTTTACCTGAAGAAGTCCTTTTAGTTCTTTCGTGTGTATATGTATATATGATATGTGCGCCCCCGATTGAACTAGACATAGGTGACTTTCATTAAAATCACATTCGAAGGATTTCCGTTTTCAGGGATGTCGCTTTTCGCGTGACTATGCAGTGTGAAGTCCGTCACGTCAAGTCCTAACTCCTTCCTTGCCTTCTCTTCATCAGTGACGAGCTCCGACTCAACAATGATCCCTTTCACAGGCGCTCCATCAACAACAATCGCTTCTACCACAAACTCCTCCCTTCCATAGAACCAGATTAAAGCTCCGAAAGTAATAAAAGCCGTAATTGAAGGAATAAACGCAATGGACTTGATACCCAAGCTATAGCCAAGATACTTGGAATTCATTCGCTGATCTAACGACCCGTATGATTGGTTGGTCGATGGGATCATGTGACTTTGACGCCAATTGTAACTGACCATGGTTTCGTTAGCAGTAGCGAGGAACGCCTTGTCTAATATTGTATATATGTGCCCTGTAGAGTCGGTGTATTGGCCGAACGTGTACGGGGAGTAAAATATCTGGTTTTTCCACATGTTTAGGTCCAAGATTATTACCATCATAATTATACCATAGTTGAACCATTTGCCAGTAATGTGGACGGCCCAGTTTTCTTTCTTCATGAATCGTGGGAGAGAAAACGTGATAGAAACTACATCAACACCTGGTAGCTTGACGTCCAGGGAACCACGAAACAGTGGAAAGTCCCAGTCCTGTGAAAGATGATAATTAAAATAGAGGTTAGTACCAAGCGCGCCCGCGATCTAAAGATTTCGTAAGGGGGCAATAGTGATCAGCGGTAGGGGGTAAATCGAGCCCCTATACGCCCTATGCACTAGTGCTGATTTTCGAGATCAGGATACTAGAATCGTTTGACATAAAAATAACCACTGCCATCTGAAAAAGCAATTAGTCATCAATATTTTTGGAAAATTTCAAAAGTATTGGATAAAATCCCGCGAAGATATCGTAAATGACATTTATCGGGTTTAGTATGGAATTTTGATGTCATGCGTACACAGCCTCGTTCTGGTGTATTTTCAGAATTAAAAACGTTCATAACTCCGCAAGGACATGTCATTTCGTCCTAAAACTTTCACACTTATCTTATATAAATATGTTCTTTTAGTGGAACATGTTAAACCTTGAAATTAAGCATTTTAAGAAAATTGATGTACATCAGAACGAGGCTGTGTACGCATACTAAGCCCTATAAATGTCATTTACGATATCTTCGCGGGATTTTATCCAATACTTTTGAAATTTTCCAAAAATATTGATGACTAATTGCCCTATACCATTATGACGTAACGGCTTATTTATGAGGGGGACAGAATCGTAAAGAACAATAGAAATTTGAACTAAATCTGCTCTGCTGAGGTTCGCTTGATTTCAAATTGGCTAGTTTCCAGATATTATGTTCATCGATACTTTTCCCACAATATTTACTGTGTTTGGTGACTTTTATCGCTTTCAGACGGTCTGTAAAATCCATTTATTTGGGAAATCCTTTGTGTTGTTGCTGTTTTGTCCCCCTCTAGCGACCATGATCCTTAGCGTTTAAACAATAGATTGTTTTGATGTGACGTCATAGTGGTATAGGGCAATTGCTTTTTCAGATGGCAGTGGTTATTTTTCAAACGATTCTAGTATCCTGATCTCGAAAATCAGCACTCGTGCATAAGGCGTATTACTACTTTCCATAGTCGTTCTCGTATGAGCACGGTACCGTGACACTCAAATGGCTTCCTTTCTGAACCAATCAAAAAGCGTGCAGATGCATCTCATCCAATCAAACTCTTTCAATACGGCACGGTACCGTGACACTCAAATGGCTTCCTTTCTGAACCAATCAAAAAGCGTGCAGATGCATCTCATCCAATCAAACTCTTTCAATACGGCATGGTACCAGACACTCAAATGGCTTCCTTTCTGAACCAATCAAAAAGCCTACAGATACATCTCATCCAATCAAACTTTTCAATACGGCACGATACCGTGACACTCAAATGGCTTCCTTTCTGAACCAATCAAAAAGCGTGCAGATACATCTCATCCATGCAATCACTCTTTCAATACGGCACGGTACCGTGACGCTCAAATGGCTTCCTTTCTGAACCAATCAAAAAGCGTGCAGATGCATCTCATCCAATCAAACTCTTTCAATACGGCACGGTACCGTGACACTCAAATGGCTTCCTTTCTGAACCAATCAAAAAGCGTGCAGATGCATCTCATCCAATCAAACTCTTTCAATACGGCACGGTACCGTGACACTCAAATGGCTTCCTTTCTGAACCAATCAAAAAGCGTGCAGATGCATCTCATCCAATCAAACTCTTTCAATACGGCACGGTACCGTGACACTCAAATGGCTTCCTTTCTGAACCAATCAAAAAGCGTGCAGATGCATCTCATCCAATCAAACTCTTTTAATACAGCACACGGTACCGTGACACTCAAATGGCTTCCTTTCTGAACCAATCAAAAAGCGTGCAGATGCATCTCATCCAATCAAACTCTTTCAATATGGCACGGTACCGTGACACTCAAATGGCTTCCTTTCTGAACCAATCAAAAAGCGTGCAGATGCATCTCATCCAATCAAACTCTTTCAATACGGCACGGTACCGTGACACTCAAATGGCTTCCTTTCTGAACCAATCAAAAAGCGTGCAGATGCATCTCATCCAATGCGGCAAGGCGCGGTGCGGTGACTTTCCCACTCATACGAAAACAACTCTAATAGAAGATTTTAGGAACAACTTTAACTTGTAAAGTTCATGGCACACGACTATTAATATTAAAATATAATATAATGATGATGATAATCACTAATACATATAACTACTAGTTACCTGCATCACGATTACCAGATCACAAATCAAGATGAACGATGCCAGGAATGCCCTGGACAGCTCATTAGTTCTGACAAAGTCTCTATTAAGATAATCCCAGTTAACGTAGTCTGTAAGGATTGCTGTGGCAACAATCACCGTGGCGATGACCAGAACTGTCCAGAACATGACTATACGGTTCCAGCCAGTTTGCCACCATTTACGAAGTTTCTTGTTCCAGTAAGGATACAGTTTGTCCTGGAATCAAGACAATAAAGTTATTGTGTGAGAGGTTCGTGGTTCGAGTCCCGGCCTGACCATTACTCAGTGTCTTAAAATAATTGAGGAGAAGTTGCTGCCTTTGTAATTACATCTACAAATGGTTAGACCTTAATATCAGTCACCATCCATGCTGTCACAAAGTCACCCTGCCCATCCATATCCCCATGCCTTACCTGTAGTATCATATCAGTCACCATCCATGCTGTTACAAAGTCACCCATCCATGTCCCCATGCCTTACCTGTAGTATCATATCAGTCACCATCCATGCTGTTACAAAGTCACCCATCCATGTCCCCATGCCTTACCTGTAGTATCATATCAGTCACCATCCATGCTGTTACAAAGTCACCCATCCATGTCCCCATGCCTTACCTGTAGTATCATATCAGTCACCATCCATGCTGTTATAAAGTCACCCATCCATGTCCCCATGCCTTACCTGTAGTATCATATCAGTCACCATCCACGCTGTTATAAAGTCACCCATCCATGTCCCCATGCCTTACCTGTAGTATCATATCAGTCACCATCCATGCTGTTACAAAGTCACCCATCCATGTCCCCATGCCTTACCTGTAGTATCATATCAGTCACCATCCATGCTGTTACAAAGTCACCCATCCATGTCCCCATGCCTTACCTGTAGTATCATATCAGTCACCATCCATGCTGTTACAAAGTCACCCATCCATGTCCCCATGCCTTACCTGTAGTATCATATCAGTCACCATCCATGCTGTTACAAAGTCACCCATCCATGTCCCCATGCCTTACCTGTAGTATCATATCAGTCACCATCCACGCTGTTACAAAGTCACCCATCCATGTCCCCATGCCTTACCTGTAGTATCATATCAGTCACCATCCACGCTGTTACAAAGTCACCCATCCATGTCCCCATGCCTTACCTGTAGTATCATATCAGTCACCATCCATGCTGTCACAAAGTCACCCATCCATGTCCCCATGCCTTACCTGTAGTATCATATCAGTCACCATCCATGCTGTTACAAAGTCACCCATCCATGTCCCCATGCCTTACCTGTAGTATCATATCAGTCACCATCCACGCTGTTACAAAGTCACCCATCCATGTCCCCATTCCTGCGGCCTTCATAAACGTCTTATTTACAAAGTATAGATGGTCTGTAATTACATACGGAGCTACAGCACTGCCGCCAACACCAAGAAAGGCATTGAAGATGATGGAGAAGAAGAAGAGCAGGATGATAGTAGTAAGAAACATGATCATCCATGAGCCGTTGTCGTCTCGAAACATTGACAATCGCATCAACCTGATGACAAGAAATCAAGCTTTTGATCATTATAAGTTGATGGTGATGACAGTAGTGATGGTGATGATGGTGATGATAGTAGTGATGGTGATGATAGTAGTGATGGTGATGATAGTACTGGTGGTGATGGTGATGATAGTAGTGATGATGATGATGGTGATGATAGTAGTGATGGTGATGATAGTAGTGATGGTGATGATGGTGATGATGATAGTAGTGATGGTGATGATAGTAGTGATGGTGATGATGGTGATGATAGTAGTGATGGTGATGATGGTGATGATAGTAGTGATGGTGATGATAGTAGTGGTAGTAATGATGTTGATGTGATGATGATGTTGATGATGATAGTAGTGATAGTGATGATGGTGATGCGATAATGATGTTGACAAGTGATAGTGGTGATGGTGATGATGGTGATGATAGTAGTGGTGGTGATGGCGATGATGGTAGTGATGATAGTAGTGATAGTGATGATGGTAATGTATGATAGTTTCAAAACTTGCTTACTTGCGTAACAGCAACTTGTGGATGATGAATTTGCCCACCAACATTCCAGTTATCAAACCAACAAGCCACAGGAAGATTTTAAGCACTGCCCAACCACTGCTGGGATACCTGTGTAAATCATAATTTACTGCATTACTGCATGACATACTACTCAAGATCAAAGTTATGACTTGTACAGTCTACAAATTAGATCTGGGGAGGGGAGGGGAGTGGAGGTTCAATATACAATAATAATAATAATAATAATAATAACAATAATAATAATAATAACAATAATAATAATAATAATAACAACAACAATAATAATAATAATAATAATAACAATAATAATAACAATAATAATAATAATAATAATAATAATAATTCAATAATAATAACAACTCATGACATATTTAATATAAGTACACCACACTGCTCCACTTGTGAGCGGCGGTAAATAATGGAAACTCAGTTTTGCCCTTTTGATATCAATTTTGTCAAAACTGTCTCTGATTGTATCACAGGTAGCCCAAGCTCACTGTTTGTGGCTATTTACTAGAGATATATGTGACTAAACGAAACATGGAATAAAATCGTTGAATCTTATTAAAATCCAATAAGACTTACATGGTGTCTTCTTTATAGAGTGGCAAGGGAAAAGCAGCTAAACCTTAACGAAATTCGCTGTAACTCAGCAGGAGGATAACCAAGTATATAAAGAAGACACCATGTAAGTCTTATTGGATTTTATTAAAATTCAACGATTTTATTCCGTTTAGTCACATATAATAATAATAATAATAATAATAATAATAACTTTATTATTTATATAGCGCTTTTTCTTGTGCTCAAAGCGCTGTTTATATAATTTACAGTATAAATATATAATATAATAATAAAAATAATAATATATCTCTCTAGTAAATAGCCACAAACAGTGAGCTTGGGCTACCTGTGGTTGTATTGATGAACGATTCAAAATAAATTATTGATGAATAAATTATAAACGATATCAATAAATGAATAATTGCTGCGAAGCGAGCAGCGAAACTAATCTTGACGGAGTTCCTGTGTCATGTGTGGTCGTGTGGGATCTGGGCACTTATGTGGATGCAACGAGAATCTCGACTGCATTTCACGGAGTGGATGGAGATGATTTTTGTGAGCCACGGTACTTTTGATCAGCGCACACTCACAACACGACTCGTTGGATCGGAGTATCGTTTATTTTTCGCTGATTCAAGCCAGGAAAGTGTTCGCGTAGCGAGCAGCGAAACTAATCTTGACGGAGTTCCTGTGTCATGTGTGGTCGTGTGGGATCTGGGCACTTATGTGGATGCAACGAGAACAATCCGGCCCATGCCACTGGCATGGAAGCAACTACTGAATCAAATTATACGATCCATCCTGGTGTACTTTTATCTTCTACAAGTGTGCTATGAGGCTTCGACATCTTTCCTGATATCTTGCCAGTAACTATGGCGTTCTTTTGCGGACAAAATTATATGACATTAAATTCAAGTCGAAAAACAGTAAAATGAAACGAATTCTTTAAAATGTGAGTTCGGATTTTAAAAATAGAAAAAATAGTCGAGAATGTAAAAAAAAAAAAATTGAGTCGAGAAGAGACGGTAGGTACTTCATGTATGGTAATCAATTTGTACCGTGATAGTCAGTGTGGTCATCATATTCTAATCATTTGTGTACCATCATATTGTACTGTTATGACTATCATTTCGTAATTGCTGTAGTTCATTTCGTTGCTGTAGTTCATATAGTTGTTGTATTCATGTAGTTGCTGTAGTTCATGTAGTTGCTGTCGGTTCATGTAGTTGCTGTAGTTCATGTAGTTGCTGTCAGTTCATGTAGTTGCTGTAGTTCATGTATATAGTTGTTGTAGTTCATGTAGTTGCTGTAGTTCACTGATGTAATTGCTGTAGTTCTGTCAGTAGTACAGAAACTACAGTAACTACATGGACTACAGCAACTACATGAACTACAGCAACTACATGAACTACAGCAACGAAATGAACTACAGCAACGAAATGAACTACAGCAACGAAATGAACTACAGCAACGAAATGAACTACAGCAACGAAATGAACTACAGCAACGAAATGAACTACAGCAACGAAATGAACTACAGCAACGAAATGAACTACAGCAACGAAATGAACTACAGCAACGAAATGAACTACAGCAACGAAATGAACTACAGCAACGAAATGAACTACAGCAACGAAATGAACTACAGCAACGAAATGAACTACAGCAATTCACACTGACTATCACGGTACAAATTGATTACCATACATGAAGTACCTACCGTCTCTTCTCAACTCGTTTTTTTTTTACATTCTCGACTCAATTGTTTTAAATTTTCGACTCATTTTTTCTAACTGATTCTCGACTATTTTTTCTATTTTTAAAATTTAAGAATTCGTTTCATTTTACTGTTTTTCGACTTGGATTTTTAAAAATGTCATATATTTTTGTCCGCAAAAGAATGCCATAAGTAACATTGTATATAATATACACACCAAACACAATTCTCTATTTCATTGAATCCATATTTGTATTATTTAGTAATTACTGCATATCAGTAGAGTACAAACTATTAAAAGTGTGCAACATATGATAAATAGTGAAAAGTATTGCATGCTTTTAGTGCTTGTACATGTCTATAGCTGTCTGTCTATGACCAGATTATTATAGTGTTAGTATTTGTATTTTAAAAGCAACACCATACACCATTTTAATGGTGTATATAGAAACTCGGGTGGGAATGAGAATAAATAGAGACATGGAAGGGGACAATGTGACCGGGAAAGGAATGAGAATCAATGGAGATGTGGGATGGGAACAATGGGGACAAGGGTGGAAATGAGAATCAGTAGAGATATGGGAGGGGGAGGGGATTTTAGTGGGTATAGATAGGTGTCTCGAATTAGTTTCTTGTAAGTTAGAACACATGACACAGTACGTAATAAAGTTATTATTATACTGCATTTTATTATTTTATTTTACCACAAATGTGCCTTATTCGGTGGAAATTTTTCAGATGCTTTGAGATCTTTATCTGTTTACATTGCATATTTGTCTGACATACATTGCTTTACCTATTAAACGAGCTTATATTTTACTTACTTGTTTACCACAAATGAATACACGTTTCCTAGCACAGGTAAGGTACACGGGGACACACTGTGAGACACCGGATCTTCAGCATAGATGAAGAAGTTGCAGAATATCACAAAATAAGCAATGAACAGCCTAAAATACGGATGCTGAAAGTAATATCTGCTGTTTTTCTTTTGGATTCTGACTCTTCGCAAAGTTGGGTGTTCTGGCTTGTTCTGTAAAGAAATACAAACGAAGACGAATATAAAAGCCAGGATAAAAGGCTGTGATTATATGGCTTTGATATAATGAGGTTTGATTGTTTTAGGTGATAAAAGACTCGTCTCTTTGAATATTCATGTTTGGAGAACACACCAGTTTCAACAAGAAATATATAAAGTGCATTTCAACATTTCGGAATAAATTCAATCGAATGTTTGTTTACATGAATTTGCTCAGATTTCCGCTTCAAAATTCGCTCAGTTTCTGAATCATTCACAATACAAAGAACACGTTAAAAGACAAAAACATACCTCTTTCAATGCTTCAGCTGTATTTTGAGTATTATTCGGCTTTTGTTGCGATTTTGGCCGATCGATTTCATCAAGATCACGCTCTATGGTGGGAGACTCCATTGCTACAAACCCAGGCAGATCGATTAATCCCGCGCCGTTTCCAACGGTTTGATCGTTGTCTATCATCAAGCGTTTTGAACCGTTGAGTGACAAAAGGCGAGTATAAAGGCGATCTCGGAATATCGGGTGATCGCGATGGTTGTGTTGGGTTCCCTTTGGTGGAAATACCACAGGGAACCCGTGATTTCAAAAGTATAATTATATTTGTCATATTTATTATTAGTAGTGTTAATAATTAGCAATTATGTGGATTATAAATGCTATTATTGGGTAGAGCACCTGTCATGAAATCGGAGTGTCGTGGGTTCGAATCCCGCTCAAGGCGTCTGATTTTTTCCGAACATTTGTTCTGTATATTCCTCATTAGTTTCCATTTCTATACATATCATAGTTCTTTATCATTATTTTTATAGTCATCAATATATCATCATCATCATCAGTCAATAAAATCATATATATTATATTTCTCTAATATCATCATCATCATTACTGGACACAGCAATTGAGCGTGACCACACTTTATACAAAGAATGTCAAGCCGAAAGCTGATTGGCCGATAATGGTGACAGAAGTATGCAAAGACTGAATGGTGGTCACTTGTTTGCATCGCAGTGTAACAATTTAATCATGATACATGTATTTCACAACGAACCTAGCACATAATAGCAAAGCTTGTGGCCAGCCTCAAAACTAACATGACGCTAGTACTCTAACTAGTCCTTCTTGGTGTTTAGCCTGATTTTCAGATGGCACAGGTCAACCGCTGACCATAAGTGGTCAGCAGTTGACCCGTGCCATCTGAAAATCAGGCTATCTTGTTGTCGGGCTTAAAAAGAGTCGCCGGTGCTGTTAACACAAACAACCATCACACATAAACAACATTCCACAAATGTTATTATTAAATAAACAATTATTCATCCAGGTGAAGAGTCACTACTGATTAAACTCTGCCAGTAGGCCTTAAGCCCATGAGGGGTCCCCCGAGGATCGGAATCAGCATTACTTGGAGATACCACTGGACCAGCTTGACTCGGTTTTAACTTAGCCTATATTACATTCAGCCACATTTAACACAAACCACAATCACACATAAACAACATTCCACAAACAAACATTTGATTATTCTTTCTCTCTACGACTTTATTAATATTATCACTACATTAACACAAACCACAATCACACATAAACAACATTCCACAAACAAACATTTCATTATTCTTTCTCTCTATGACTTTATTAATATTATCACTACATTAACACGTCCAAACAACCATCACACATAAACAACATTCCACAAACAAACATTTCATTATTCTTTCTCTCTACGACTTTATTAATATTATCACTACATTAACACAAACCACGGTCTACACTAGACTTGTATCTGTGGTACGACGCTATGTAATCCATTGTTGACTGAGGTGAGATTGTTACGCCATTCAAGAAGTCTGCTGTGAAGACCCTTCCATTGATGAGGCACAAAGTTCCTTGGCGCTACAGAGCTGAACAAAGAAATGGTAAAAGAATGAGTGATGAAAAACTATCCATTCCATTCCCATTTATTCTGTTTTCATTGATTCTATTCCATTGTATTCCATTTTGTCCTATTTCATTCTCCTCTCTTCTCTTTCCTTCTCTTGTCTTCTCTTGTCTTGTCTTGTCTTGTCTTCTCTTTCCTTCTCTTGTCTTCTCTTCTTTCATTCTCTTCTCTACTCTTCTCTTCTCCCCTTTCTTCTCTCCTCTCATCTCATCCCTTCTCTTCTCCTCTAATTCTCTTCTATTCTCTTTCATCCTCTTCTCTTCTCATCCCTTTTCTTCTCTCTTCTCTTCTCTTCTCATCCCTTCTCTCTTCTCTTCTCTTCTCTTCTTCTCTTCTCTAATCTTCCCTTGCATTGTATTGCATTGCATTGTATTCTATTCCATTCTATCCCATACATACTTGATAATGACTCTCTTGTTCATTTGATCCAGTCTGGCTTTTACTAGTGATGTTTGTACAGCTGCAAAAACAAACACCAAACATTAAACATTTCAAACAAAATATGACGGGTTATTAGACGATAGATAGATATATAGACAGACAGACACAGACAGACAGACAGTTGGACAGACAGACAAACAGTTGGACAGGCAGACAGTTGGACATACAGATATTTGGACAGACAGACAGTTGGACAGGCAGACAGTTGGACAGGCAGACAGTTGGACAGGCAGACAGTTGGACATACAGATATTTGGACAGACAGACAGTTGGACAGGCAGACAGTTGGACAGACAGTCAGTCAGTTGGACAGACAGACAGACATACAATGTAGAGTGTAGTATTTACCTTCAATAATGAACCCTTCAATGTGTTCAACATCCATTCCAAGTTGATTGGACAGGTCATGGAACGATATTTCATGCCTGCTGACTCCAATGTCCATCACAGTCAGGATACGCATTTTCTTTAGATTGTTTTCATGTGACAGACCTAACAACAACAATAACAAAACACTGTTTACTGTGCGGACCATTACTCAGGGTCTTAAAATAATTGAGCAGAAGGTGCTGCCTTTGTAATTACATCTACAAATACAACGACCACATCTGCACAATGGCCATAACATTTAGTGAACATTACCCTCATTATATAAAGTTTATTGAATGATGATTGATGGATGATTCATTGATGATTGATTGATGGATGATTGATGGATGGATGATAGGTGGATGATTGATTGATGGATGATTGATGGATGATTGATGGATGGATGGTTGATGGTTGATTGATTAATGGATGATTGATTGATTGATGGATGATTGATTGATGGATGATTGATGGTTGATGGATGATTGATTGATGATTGATTGATGGATGATTGATGGATGGATGATAGGTGGATGATTGATTGATTGATGGATGATTGATGGTTGATTGATTGATGTTTGATTGATTAATGGATGATTGATGGATGGATGGATGATTGATTGATTGATTGGTTTTGTCAGTGGCCATTGTGTAGAAGATCCACTACAACAGGTGCAATACTAACCTAATGAAGTTACAAAGTCTGTGTTGCTTTCATAGAACTTTATATAGTCTTGCACATGACCAGACACAAAGATTTCTAAGAGCTGGAACACAAGATGTTGACAAATAAGTTTATATATTTATTTTACAATTCGCCAAAAGGAAGGTGAAGAAACAATAGGACATGAAGTCCTCTACAAGGCTCTCCATCCAACCAAACCCTGATAAATCCAAACCAACCTTTACACCCATTAATAAATCAGTTAAGTACTAGTTAGCATGCACAATGTAATTTGACTTCTTTACCTCGTAGATTGGTTCACCTCGTAGAGCACAAACAGGCCTCAATGCAATGATGTTATCTAAAGTAAGAACGTTAGGTTTGGCAAGACAACTGACGATACAACTCTTAGCGTCTTCCTTGGCGGTAGATGCATTCTCCTCTGTGTACGTACTTAGTAATTCAATCATGACATCAGATGCTTCCTCACTATAACATACAACCACATGGATGTTAGAGTCATTACCCAACTCAAAAATACTTTTTTGAAATTATTAACTGGTTCCAGCCCCTTCAATTATTATTATTATTATTATTATTATTTTATTTTTATTATTATTATTATTATTATTATTATTATTATTATTATTATTATTATTATTATGTCGCCAATATTACAACAAGTAAAAGATTACCTCAGATTTTCATTAAAAAGTGCATCATAAAACAGTCTGTAAATGTGTCGTTTCTGGTCAGAGTCACAGCCCCACATCTCCAGCCAGTTCTTAACTTGATCCAAGCACGTAGGGACTTCACTGACTAGTTTCCCTTTTGAAGCAACGAGTAGCTGTGCAGCATAGACATCGTACTTTATGGGATCATTCTCATGTAGGCCGCTAAACAATACTGTTAATCTGGTACAAGAGATAATAATAATAATAATAAGATAATATTACGAGTTAAACCCGGCTTTTTTCACCAGCGACGCAATCATAAGTGCAAGCACAAGCAAAAGAACTTGTGTTTTATGAAATATAAATGGAAAACTAGCGAGTACACTAGTATGGGCTGTGTTGGTGTATTGTATAACTTAGATAAATTCAATGGAAAACTAGCGAGTATACTAGTATGGGCTACGTCGGTGTATAATGATAAATTCAATGGAAACTAGTGAGTATACTAGTATGGGCTGCGTCAGTGTATAATGATAAATTCAATGGTTATAGGAAATACATAACACTGTAAAAGAGTACATTAATAACTCTACTGACAAGCCTTAGCCCTTTGTCAGAGTAAGAAATAAGCTCACACACAAGAACCGGTGTCATTTGAAAATGAGCACAATGCTAACACACGCATCGCACAAGCAATTTGCAGTGAAATAACGTTTCTTGTGCTTGCGCTTGTGCCTGCATTACTACTGAAAACCAGGCATAAGTAAGTGACACATTTTGTTACCAGTCTACCTCCGTCAACTTATACTTCAAAAGACAACCTCACTAACAATGAATTAGTCTTAATGTAGTGCAGTATCCACCTTAGCGGAGGGGAATTCATAGCAAAACAGTGCAGCAGGACAAAGAATATCCACCAACTGCACTGACTGTCGGAGTGGAGAAAGAGATCAGATGAAGGTGCCTGTCTCTGTAAAATGGTTTACTGTGGTACATGTACATACATTCTTAGTCGTGCTGCTGCAGTAGAATCGTCTTCTGACAAACTAGATAGCTTGTCACAGCATTTCTTGATGAGTTCATCTCGTCTTTCAGTGACAATGAGAATTAGTGACAAAATACTGTTCATCACACTTTCCATCCCTGATAAAAAAGAAAGAAACAAAATAAGAAAGTAGGATCAATAGTTATGCGATTTTGATTACGATTCCCTTACCATCATCATCATCACCATTATTATCATCATCACCACCACAATCAGCATCATCATCATCACCACCACCATCATTATCATCATCATTGCCATCGTCATCATCATCAACAACAAGTATGTTGCATTTATTGTATGGCAAATAAAATTGGTGAATTGTGATTGGTCAATTAGCGGTCCATAATTTCTCATACGGACCGTAGTGAATGAAAACATCCTTTTTGTGTGTATTTGTTGGTGTAGAAGCCATATAATAAACATCTTATTAACCTCGTTAGTTTGGTCCGTATCGTAAGTTATGCATCCTCGTTTTTTTAAATAACTTTTTTATGGTCCGCGTGCTACACGCTTGGGCCATAACTCAGTGAAAGCAACTTGGTCCACAACTTATGGTATGGCGCACCTCACACTTGGTTAATAAGAGGTATGTATAACACTGTTAGAGGGTTTGCACGACCACGTGCCGGCAGCCATGACAGGGGGCAGGATAAAGGAATACCTTTTCCCTAAGGAATTGAATTCTTTCTCATGTAAAATTATTTTATTGTTCCTTTTTTTGTTGTTGTTGTTGTTGTTGATTTGATTGTTCCTGCCCCCTGTCATGGCTGCCGGCACGTGATCGTGCAAACCATCTATACAATGTATTGTATTATCAAATACGTGTAGTAACAGCCATATTTACCATTTTCATTCCTAAAGCAAACATGACAACAGTCTAACAGCTGCGATAACTCTTCTTGTAGAGGAGTCGCACTTTCTTCTTTGATATCAGCCTCCTTGGATATGAAATAAGCTCTGATTTCACGTACCTGTGAAACAAGAGAGAGAAAGTTAACAAGTCTACATGTAGAATCACTGTAAGCCAGTTATTATTATTGTTCAAAGGTTCATTTATTTCCATTTGAATTACAAATAAAAATTGTAATAATCATAATAAGATGGAGGATGCAAGAGAAAAACCCTAGTGGTTAAACAAGGCTCTTGCAACCTAAAACAATTTTCATTTTAATTATAATTATAATAATAATTAGCAATTATTATTGGATGAGGTTGAGCAAAATATCGTGATTTGTCAGTGGCGAACAAATAATTATTCTGCTCGCCACTGACAAAATCACAATATTTTGCAAAAACTGAGTTCAATAATACTCCAGTTTCGCGTTGTTTAGAGATGACCGCTGTCCTTGACAAAAAGATGCATTTGTACAGGCTTAGCCTCGATTCAGAAACCAGTCCGTGCAATTCAAAAATGTTTCTATTGTTTTATGTCAACATTTTTTCGTGTTCTTGTTGATATTTGTGAATAATTAACACTGACTCGAGGCTAATCCTGTACAAATGCGTCTGATGTCAATAAGTACAGCGGTTTTACAACTGGATCTGTGAACGCGAAAAGGGACTATTGTTTTATTATTCACGTTATTTTCTCTCGCCTAAGCAACAACTCTGGAAAAAATCGAGCTGCCATTGTCGAGGTAGTCGACTCCTTTGCAGCCATTTTTAGTTCCGTCACGTAACGTTCTCGGCCCACAAACGGCTGCTAACATTCAAACAACATTCCTTTCCCTTTGTTCCATAAAACCCCAATTAAAATGAGCTATCAACCAATCAGCGTGAGAGTAGGATTTGAAATGTGATGACATCTTTGCTGACCTCTGTGATATAATAAACAAACTGGGCGGTTAAATGGTCTCGTGATTTATCAAATTACTTTTTGAAGCCTATGCAATGCTCACTTTCACGAAAATAGCTCTCTTCTATACAATAATATGTTTCTTTCTGCCTCGTAGTGGAATTAGAGGAGCAATCTTTACTCTTTAGTCAACAACAAACACTTTTTTATTTATTTATTTATAAAATCTTTTGACAGACGGCCTACGTCAGCAGAGCTGATTTTCAGAAGGGCTCTGTATAGAGAAATATAAATATAAATATAATAGATAAATTATAGAATAATAGAAAAATTACAAATAATGGAATAGTAGAATAATTAAAATATTAAAATAATTAAAAATATTGTATATATCAATGTACAAATAAGCTTGTATATATCAATGTACAGCTAGCCTTGCGTCTGTGACCAATCTTTCAACTAGCGACACTGAAGTTGAAACGTCAGAGTCTTGAATTTCTAACACGGACTCTAATTGGCTAGAAAATTTGGCACGAACAGTTTCAGGATATGAGAACCAAACTCTTATTGGTCAGATCCGGGAAAGGAATGTAGTTCAAAAGAAAGCAGCCGATCGTGGGAAGGGAGCACAGGGATCCCGAAACTAAGAACGGGTGCGTAGGAGACTATTGTCGAGGAGAACGAAAACACTTATTCGTAGGAAGTTATCTGCAGTGACGTAGTCGTCTCTCGACCAATGAAAATCCCGGAGAATATAATGTGAATGATAATTATTATTATTATTATAACAATTATTGTTATTATAAGTCAAAGAAAAACGAAGTATTGAAAATACAGGCTACAAAATGCTTTATTCAAACCGTACAGAAAACTCTCGTCCACAAATTCAATAAGCTTACTTTATAATAAGTACACGTCTTACATGTAAAACTAAGAATTGATCATAATTGAAGGCTTACAAGGCACAAAAACGTGAATGTATGTAAAAAAAGACGGGTGACACCCCTACAAAAACCCTTAGAATGTGAGTATTGTGGATTCTTCTTACACTAAGAAAGCTTTATTCAGCTTTTTATAAGAAATTTTAACAGATTTTTACGTCAAAAAAGCACAAATTCACAAACCATTCAATGGTTGAACTAAACGTTGTGAGTGGTTTTATCGCCTGTAACTGGACATAATCAGTGTCTATATGTACTACAATACTTAGATATTTGTTTATAAGGGTTATAATACCTGATCTTGCTCGTCAGCGTCGATAAAAACCGGCAAAAAAGCCTCCATTTTGAAAATACCGACTAAAATATAAAACCACGAGTGATTTTTGTTATTTAGGGGAATACCGCTGTCATGGTACTACAGGCTCAATTACGCATTGAATGGAATCATGGGATATTTTAAAATGAATAGATGGATCGATGGATGAATGAATGGATGAATGAATGAATGAATGCACAGCCGAAATGATAATAGAACGAAAGAAGAAATGGATTATATTCATCTATCCATCCATGATCCATCCATTCGGCATTCATTCTTTAATTCATCCATCCATTCATTCAACTATCCATCCATCCATCCATGGCCATTCATTCATAATAATACTTTATTATTAATACTTCATTATAATACTTCATCCATCCATTCATCCATCCATTCATTCATCCATTCACTCATCCATCCATCCATCCACTCATCCATCCATCCATTCGTCCATCCATCCATCCATGGCCATTCATTCATAATAATACTTTATTATTAATACTTCATTAAAATACTTCATCCATCCATTCATCCATCCATTCATCCATCCATCCATTCATCCATCCATTCACTCATCCATCCATCCACTCATTCGTCCATCCATCCATCCACTCATCCGTCCATCCATCCATCCACCCATTCATCCACCCATTCATCCACTCATCCGTCCATCCATATCCATCCATCCATCCATCCATCCATCCATCCATCCATCCATCCATCCATCCATCCATCCGATCCATTCATCCATCCATCCATCCACTCATCCATCCATCCGATCCATCCATCCATCCATTCATTCATTTCTTTCTCTCCGTTGTTTTCTGTCCAGTCGGTATTAAATTCTCCTTTTTATTTCATTTCTTATCAGATTTATTTCAAATGTCCACCCGACACAACACCCTAATCCTTTTATAAGTGGCGCGAATGAAACTTATCATCTCATCAGTTGTGCTATCCGGCGCCATCTAACGATGCGGTCACGCACACCTCACATAACCCATCCCCTCATCAAATCAAATCAGTCATAAATTCCATCGTCCAAAACCACAAAACCCTTTAATACCTGATTGGCGATCCAAACCGTTCCAGCATAACTATTAAGAATATTTAATAACTTGCTCACGCTGGCTTTAATTCTAGTCTCTTTTTTGTTATATTTTTCAGAGTATAAACAGTGTCTAAAGCTGCTCAAAGAGAGCGAGAACGAAGCTGAGAGCTTCAGTAATAGCTTGGAACATGGATACGAAGCCAAGCAGTGAAAGCATGGACCCGAGGTTGCAGTCATGCATGGTGAGATAAGTTTCTTCTAAGTAGTTGAAAAGATATGTCAGGCGCCTGAACTAGTTAGGGATATCTCGCATAAATGAATAATGATATAAGTCTCACTTTACTGACAATCCCCTATCTGTGAGTAAAACTACAGTTTGCTTGACACAGCTAGGATGATACTATATCGCTACGTTTCATTAGGATTGAGTTATTCAAACATAAGCGGAACACGTTCATACCAATTAGCTTTAACCGCAGTTTATATATGAACACAGTATTTTCTCATAGAATAAACAAGCCGGTAGCACTGATCTGAATCTACACCTGGCTGGGTGTGTTTCGATGTGGGATGCACGGCGATTCTCCATCAGAATAATCCCTCATGGGACTTTAGTCTGATTTGTATCTGTCGCAATGCAATGCCGGCTTATCTGGAAAACAATGAGCCTATTGTTAGAAAGGAGTAGAACAACTTTAGGAAATAGAAAACGTTTTTCAGTTTTAGTATGAAAGAAATAACGAGAAGATATCTCAGTTTGATTGCCATGTTATTATGGATATTTCTGTCTCTAGCTAGAGACCATCATCTGTTTTTCAGTTGTTAGTCTAGTCCCTATCGCCGGGCCCTATCGTAGCCAGTTACAAATCGCCAGTTACTGGAAGTCTCCTCTCACCCTTGCTTTCCTCCGTGTACTCCATTGTTATCCTCAGTCTTCTGCACAAAATCCAACCATGACTTGAAAGCTCTAACTCCATAGTGTACAAATACAGATCCCCCTAGCCTACCTAGCTATAAGTGAGTTATTTTAAGCGCGCGCTCATCATCTATATATAATACTACAGAATTATACTACAGGACACTTTAATAAATATATAAAACAGCGCGTTTTTATATTCCAAGCAAAACTTGCTGAGAAACTGTACACGTCCAGCTGTTCGCGTTACTAGCCAGCCTACCGCCGCCTCTCTATGAATCATTCATCCCATTTTGAGACGGTGTTAAGAAGAGACAATAAGAAAAATCGCCTCCTAAGAGTTAACACTTTTAACGAGATGCTCCAGAACTTAGCGTAAATTTTCGGTCACTTAATTCAGAATTAATTCCACACATGCGTAGTAGTACTATTAGTTGATTTGATCGCCACGGTTTATACTGTTCGTTTGTTTAGTTTTTTTTTATTGTTCTAGGCGGCGTTCACACAACGAAAAAGAAAAAGCCTTGATATTTGCTATTGTAACCGCCACGGTTTCTACAATTAATAGGAGGTTTTACGTGTGACGTAGTGGCGGCGTCAAGATCTACAAAATGTTCGAGCCTTTCAAAGTCTGTTAGTTTTTCTTCAAGCAACTAGATGACATTTGTTTGTTTGTTTATAAGTAACTTATATTTGACAGATATTTAGACTTCACCGATCTAAAATTGAAGTTTTGAGCAAGTAAAATGACGGTTTGACGGCCACTCGTAATAGATTTTGACGTCAGAAGAAGATTCCATAAAACCTCCTATAGGGCTTTTGAAAATGTTTAAAAATTTGAGACGCTTTGTCGACGGCGATTTCATACAATGAAAGGCCAACAAAAGCAGATTTGGACGTTTTATCAAATTGAAATAGAAAGTTTATTTTAGAAGAGGCTTATAGCAGGAAATAGCCTTATAGCAATATCGTCCAAGGATTTAAGAATTCCTTGCAAAGAGATATAATTCGAAAGGAGATTATGTCAACAGTGTTTGTTTTGGTGAAGATTCGTATTGCATTCTACTCTTTATTTCACGAATTTTTCCGACAATCATTTATAATTAGAACCGATCGACACGAAGTAACCCTTGTGGGATAAATCAGTCACCAAACACTCCAATGCTACAATTTACCTGTAAAGATAAAACAAACTACTAAATTAATTAAAATACTACGAGTTCAATGTTTGGGAATATTAAAGGGTGAATATATTGTCTTGAATTTTAAATCGATATTTTTTTTAAGCCGTTTCTTTCATCAGGAAAAGTAGCCGTTCAGTCACTTTCGTGCTTTTTCATTGTGAAATATCATCTTCCACTCAAGATCACTGATGTAATGCTTGTTGCTAGGGTTGTTGCGCACTTAGTTAATTCAGTTCTGGCTCACATTATCTCATTTTGAATCCCAGTTGATTTGATTTTGTTTTGCATAAATGACTTTGACTTTATTAACGAAATCTCAATAGAACTTCACTGAAATACGAAAAAAGGTTGTACTTTTTCTATTGTTGTAGCTATTTACGATGTAAACAGCGACCACAAAGAAAAACACAGCTAAATACAATCATTTAACATCGGTTTTTCTTCGCTAATTGCAGCAGAGAGAAAGATTTGTATGTCCTTTGTGTTTGAAGAGACGAAGGCCCAATTTACGCGCGCAAACAACGGCGCTTCGTTGAGAAGACTTATTTTTGTGGAGGATTTCCCGTGAAAAATGTGGATAAGCGTTTGACGCTCAAATTACACTGCAATCGCAGTCCATATATAATTGGCCTCTATCAACCCTTCCATGCCACTAAAACTGATATTCCGTGTATAGATCGCCGCCCGATTGGCTAGAATGTACTGTCGACTTGAATCTCTTCAACGATCCACAGTTTATTCCAGTGATCTTTGATTCTATCAACGTGGACATCTATTGTCTGTAGCATGTACGATTGGCTGTATAGGTTAAAGTTTGATATATCTTTAAACGGAAGCTTCATTGATAATTTGGATTGAAATCTAGCCATTCATACATTGTCCAATTCGGGATTTATTTCACAAATAATTCAAGAAGTACCCATGTAGTGATTGGCTGAATTCGTTGATATAATAACTCACAGTTTGTATATAAAAGTCACCATACGAGCCGAGAATTAGCATACGGCATATCTCGTCTCCGGAACTAACTCGATGGAAAAGGGAAAAAAAATAGAATATTATAGTGGTATTTAGCGACCAGTGGACCACAATCCACGGCGGCTCTGGCGGTGTTTGGTGCTAAAATGCCCAAATTTACTATCCAAGCAAAAGACCGAACGACAAGCGACTAGGAAAGTTGAGTTTTAGATCCATAGAATCGCCGTGTTGTGCAGGTGACATTGAGGAGTAGATCTCTGGCCAATTGATGACAAGCAATGGAGCTAGAGGTACAGTACGGTTCGATCGTATGGATTGTGTTTTGGTGTTTAGGCTCGGACTGTTCACACTTAATCATGGTTAAATATCGAAATTATAGTAAAAAAAAGAACGGGAAGGCTTTTTTGTGCATGTACTGATGAACAGCGTAGGTGATTCAGCTGGAGCGATCATGATAATACACGAACTAAAGCAAACGCGAGTTTATTTTGTGCTTTGGGCTGCGAATCCTCATAGATTTGAAGGTAAATCAAAGCTCGGAATGATTCGAGTTCATTTTGTAAAAGCGAATCATATAAACAGTTGTACAGTTAGGCAATTTGTATACATATATAAGCCGTTGTATGAACCCTTTAGACTGCTCGAGTTGAAGCAAATACGATTATTGTTCTACAATTTTAGTACCCTAAGCGCGATTGTTACGGGTTTCCCATATAAAACATCCATGTAGCTAAAGCGATTCATAACACTCGTAAAAACCTTCAAGGAAAGTTTGTTTTTATCCTCAAAGAGGAAACCTTTTTTTCATGATTTTGTTCTGAATCTGACAGCGAGCGATTTCAAATTCAATTGCTTTGCTAACCGAATTTTTTCCACTCGCGAATTTGAATTAAAAGTTGAAGTGTATAAAAATTACATGACAGTTTGAACAATGCGGGATGAAATTTCCACCCCATGGTGATGTACTAACTTGTTTTTTCCCTGATTTATCAGATTTCGTTAGGCTAATGACATTGCTTGTATGAAATTAAGGCTGCCGACTTTTTCCCCTCGATAAAAATGTGTTTTCTAAACACGATGTGATTGACACTGTCGATGAATTCAAATAATACAATATGTAATTCTGCAAAACTGACGATGGTCGAACGACAAGCTTTAAACCCTTTTTTATTTGTAATTACAGTTGATAGAGATTCGTAATGTAGCGGTCACATATGCGAACCGCATTCTAGGTTACTTTATTGTCTTTGCTCAAAGGTGTTTGAGAATTTCAACCCACAAAATCGATTACATAGTGTAGTTACTTATTTAAAACAATCAGGTGCAATTTCTACTCTAAGATTTTATCTTATGCGATCACTGAATGTTCGAATACACCGAGCTATACACTACGTGGAGCCAACGGTATGATTACTAGCTACGGCTATGTATGTACTACGGGACGACGGAGTTTCCACAGTTTTCCGTGGAATTACAGTAAATTTTTGCATTTTAAATATCTCTAGTGTAGATACTAGTACATGGATAGTGTTGTGAGCTTTATAGATGAACCTTTCAAATGTTCCCAGTCAAGTTGGACAAAGTCTAAACTGTTCCGGTGCGAAGATGTGCAAGATATATCCCATGGTATTTCACCGGTCTCCAATCGACACTCGTGTCTTAGCTTGTACGTACAGAAGCAACGCAATTAACCACATTTACGTGGCGAGGAAGTAATTCCCGCGCACAGGGGCTCGATGATGTGTTTGCGTTGATAAAGTCAGTCAGGTTTGCATGCAATATTCGTTCAAACAGCTTGCACGCGCCACGACCATCCGGAGTTTGATGAATTTACAAGTCTTTTTATGAATTTGAAGTGAATTGAACTTCCTTTTTGGTTTGATTGTTCGATTGTTTCGTAGCACGCGAGTCATTCAAGGAACCGTTTTTCATCTCTTTCTTACAATACGCTGTACATGTGCACGCACTGTCAGCTTCCCCGTCAAACTGTGCACTAACAATCCTTCCTTTTTCCGATGAGAAAGACTCATCCTCATTTCACGGAATCGCATTACGACACAAAATGCTCTTAGTTTTCGATATATTCCTTCTTAATTGATGGTGTTTCTAGTTGATTTATCTTTGATTGCACACTGTTCTCTTGGCGCGCGCAGCATTATCCCAATCAGCGTTTTTCCAGCGAAAAAACTCTAGCTTTGCATGATTTCATTACGACTATAAATGCTCTAAGATCTCGGTATTCTCCGTCTTGAAAGTGTGTCTAGAAAGTCTTTCCGTCTGCTTTTGAAAATCTAAAATTCGCACAATTCACTAATACAATATTTTATAAGCTCGTGCAATTTTGAACTCTTTGAAAACGCACTTGTTCAAATGAATTCCAAATTGCACAAGACAAACCATATGATTACCTGTACAAAGTCTTGGACATTTTATGACGTCATTTCTATGATCAATAAGAAGAAAAAAACGATAAAAATATATATACTTTGCATATAGATCATAGTAAGTTTTTATGAAATCACAAGATAAAAATTATAATCTGTGTAACGTAAATTATTGAGAAAGCTACAACATGTATTACACGATTAAATATCTATACAGAGCAAGAACAAAAACGTTGAAAAACTATATTCTGATATATATCAAGTATATCAAGTCTATTTAAACACGATTAAATAAGTTCTTGACACGGGCAGTATTGGTTGCAGGGTAGATTTCTATCTTAATCTGTTTCGTTGATTTTACAGATGGCACGAGATGAGATTAGTCAGTAATAAAAACGATTTTGTCATTCCTTTCTAGTAAATTTTAGACATTTTAATTTAATTTTGACATTTGTAAAAATGTTTTTTATTTTTACATTTATTTTTTTACATGTTAACCTCTTAAAAGAGGTTTTGTAGCGTATTTACGCTTTGAGTATATAACTATCCTGCCTCCAAAGCGCTTATTTTGAATCTAAACATTCCGTCTACTTTTTCGAAGTCTCAGAACGCGCGCAAATTTCTGTCAAACATTTAACTTTGGCTGCTCGTAAAACGCGCTATAAATATTTGCCTCTGGTATTTAGATTGTAAATAGTATTGAAATAATTTATTTTTAATTGCGGTATCTGCCCAAGGTCAATAGCCCCTTGTAGTAATTATCCTGTACTGCTCTCTGCGCCAATCTAGACAAATAAATACATCTATCAATAATTTAGTCACATTAAATCCTCTGTAGCAAAGCGTTCAGCAAAAAGCGAGCTCAAGGCATTACGTGGGAGTCCTGGGCAATACAGGCCCACCTGGCTATCAAGAAAGCCTATAAGCAAGCGAGTGTCAACCTCGTCCCCAGGGCCCTCTCACCCTCTTCCGGTTGAGAGGGCCCTGGGGACGAGGTTGAAATGAGTGTTTGTTCAATATGTAGTCCTAAGGAGTGTGTTTGCATAGAGGCGTTTAAGTACGAGTGGGAATGTTACGGTACCGTGCCGTATTGAAAGAGTTTGATTGGATGAGATGCATCTGCACGCTTTTTGATTGGTTCAGAAAGGAAGCCATTTGAGTGTCACGGTACCGTGCCGTATTGAAAGAGTTTGATTGGATGAGATGCATCTGCACGCTTTTTGATTGGTTCAGAAAGGAAGCCATTTGAGTGTCACGGTACCGTGCCGTATTGAAAGAGTTTGATTGGATGAGATGAATCATGAGACTGCTTTTTGATTGATTCAGAAAGGAAGCCATTTGAGTGTCACGGTACCATGCCGTATTGAAAGAGTTTGATTGGATGAGATGTATCTGCACACTTTTTGATTGGTTCAGAAAGGAAGCCATTTGAGCGTCATGGTACTTTGCCGTATTGAAAGAGTTTGATTGGATGAGATGGATCTGCACGCTTTTTTTGATTGGTTCAGAAAGGAAGCCATTTGAGTGTCACGGTACCGTGCCGTATTGAAAGAGTTTGATTGGATGAGATGCATCTGCACGCTTTTTGATTGGTTCAGAAAGGAAGCCATTTGAGTGTCACGGTACCGTGCCGTATTGAAAGAGTTTGATTGGATGAGATGAATCATGAGACTGCTTTTTGATTGATTCAGAAAGGAAGCCATTTGAGTGTCACGGTACCATGCCGTATTGAAAGAGTTTGATTGGATGAGATGTATCTGCACACTTTTTGATTGGTTCAGAAAGGAAGCCATTTGAGCGTCATGGTACTTTGCCGTATTGAAAGAGTTTGATTGGATGAGATGCATCTGCACGCTTTTTGATTGGTTCAGAAAGGAAGCCAATTGAGTGTCACGGTACCGTGCCGTATTGAAAGAGTTTGATTGGATGAGATGTATCTGCACGCTTTTTTTGATTGGTTCAGAAAGGAAGCCATTTGAGTGTCACGGTACCGTGCCGTATTGAAAGAGTTTGATTGGATGACATGCATCTGCACGCTTTTTGATTGGTTCAGAAAGGAAGCCATTTGAGTGTCACCATGGTTACCGTGCCGTATTGAAAGAGTTTGATTGGATGAGATGTATCTGCACGCTTTTTGATTGGTTTAGAAAGGAAGCCATTTGAGTGTCACGGTACCACAGGGTTCCCACTCGTATACGAAAACGACTATGATACAAGCTATGACTGTAAGATGCTGCCCAGACTTTAAAACGTTTTGTAAAGAAACATTATTTACACTAGGGCATTAGAATGTCATAAGTAGCTCTCATTTTAATTGTATACACCTATTTCAAAAAAGGTTGTCAGAGAGAAAGGAGATAGGAGAATGGTTATTCAAAGACCAAAGTTGACTGCTGGTCAGTTTAAATTATTCTATTTTGGTTTCGTAATAATTACTTACAACTGAAAGCTTTATGAACTAAATTGTCAGGTTATTTGCATATACACACACACATCTATAGTTCTATCTGGTCTTAGAATGACCATTCACCATTCTCCTATCGCCTTTCTCTCTGACAACCTTTTTCGAAATAGGTGTATACTAGTAACTAAGTATAATAGTAAGTACATCTTAGTACATAATGGTTAATATTAGTGCTTATTTATATTCTATAACATAGTATATCTATTTTAAAATCTTATTCTATATTTATTTATATTCATAATTCAATTTATTGTTAATATTTATTGTAGATAGTTTAGATTAGTGGACAAGTGAAGAGCCACTCTGTGGATATATTGTCCAATAAACCATTATTATTATATAGTCTTTGAATTAGATACAGTCGAACCTCTCGTAAGCGACCAGTCTTGTTGTCAGGTAAGGTGGTCGCTTATGGGAAGTGGTCGCTTACAAGAGGTAATAATTACAGTGTTTGACTGAGATACATTCAAACCTCTCGTAAGCGACCACCCTTGTTGTCATGTAAGGTGGTCGTTTATGGGAGGTGGTCGCTTACAAGAGGTAATAATTACAGTGTTTGACTGAGGGAAAAGAGGATTTGCATAATTGATGTGGGCGCAATGTTTCTCAACCGTTTCGTGGCGAGATATAAATGGGTTCCTGCGCTGCACGGGCGACTGTCCGAAAGCCAGTTTGAAAAACAACAATACTATGTCTTCAGTCTCTATGCGTTAGTCAAATGAAGGGCTTCGCTTAAGGGCCGGACACACGGTGCAACATTGCGCGCAACACGTATTGTTGCAGCGTGTGTCCACCTCTGCAACATGTTGCGCGCAATGTTGCAGAAGTAGAATCGAGTCCTACTTCTGCAACATTGCGAGCAACAAATTACGTCGTATTAGCGCGCGCTAGTCAATTGCGAGCAATCAGTTTCATGGGTGGACACACGCTGCAACAAAATTGCACGCAATATTGCACCATCGAGCGTGTGTTTTCACGTTTTCATACTAAACTGACAAACCTGATGACATTTTGTTCCCCGTCCTTTTCCGATGGATAGATGCTTTATTGAGTTAAAACACATTACATCTATGTGGCCGGTGAATTGTGTAGAAACTTCAGTTACAACTTGTTAAGAAAAAACCTATTGATTCAGGCTTTGTTTGTTCAATTTTGAAGACAATTCGTGATGAGATTTCACGCGTTTACAGTTCGTTTGTAGAAGCATTTGCGTTGCAGTAACTTTTGCTCATGTAATGTCTTTTTAAGATCATTTTCTCACCGTGGTTTGAAGCATTAGATCAACAATAACACACATCTGCATATTTACGCTAGTTTAGGGTATCCATAGCAACCTGCCATGGCAACCAAAGATCACACACAGGTGGACTGAATGGACTATGAATATTATTTGACAGATTGAACCATTGTCACGTGATAGTAACTTGGTAACCTCGCAGGCTGTTTTAATCACGTGACTGATTGGTATTCTTTTACCTTTTCAGGATAAATTAACAGAGGAACAGATTAGAGGTAAGGGGACTGGGGACTAATGTACACCATGTTTTGACTTGAGGGGGGAGGGGTAAGTGGTTTTTCGTCTGCATTCTAAAATCGTTCTACCGTTTCGATAGAATATCAAGACGCCTTTAACTTCTTCGATAAAGACAAGAATGGGTACATTACGACGAGGGAACTCGGGGCCATTATGCGGTCACTGGGACAAAACCCGACAGAGACAGAACTTCAGGATATGGTGAATGAGGTTGATTACGATGGTATGTACGCAGACACCGCTCTAAGACAGACACCGCTCTATGACAGGCACCTCTCTAAGACAGACAACGCTCTAAGACAGACACCCCTCTAAGACAGACACCGCTCTAAGACAGATACCCCTCTAACACAGTCACCTTTCTAAGACAGATACCTCTCTAAGACAGACATCTCTCCGAGACAAACATCTCTCTAAGACAGACACCTCTCTAAGACAGACCTCTCTAAAACAGCCACCGCTCTAAGACAGACACCTCTAAGATAGACATCTCTCTAAGACAGACACCTTTCTAAGACAGACATCTCTCTAAAACAGACACCTCTCTAAAACGGACACCGCTCTAAGACAGACACCTCTCTAAGAATCTCTATCGGAATTAGTAAGTTTCGGGAGTTTGATATGGTCTGGACAAACAGCAACTAAACTGTTAGTCCAGAACTGGCCCCACCTTTCTCAATAACTGATATAAATACTGGGCGCGAAAGAAATATAAAGACTACGAGAAGCGCGCGCGTATTCTAAGGAAATTGCCTTGAAAACTAGCCCAGCTCTTCTCTTCTGCTCTATGCCGCGCGCGTAGATAAAATTGGGTCCAGTTCTGGACTAGTAAACTGCAGACATTCTTATCATAGCCAAACATACATTTCTTTGTAATTTTTTGCGATGTTTGGAAAGCTGTTCAATATCTAACTAAACCTATTGAAACTTTGTATACTTACTAATTCAGATATGCTCTTTCTTGTGATGGGGTTCATTTTTTTAACTCGAGATAGAAGCTAATGAGGAATGCTTTGTCATTGTCATCCAACATGGCGGCTATGACGTAACGTGCAACCCAAGAATTCTAAAAAAACTCATTCCCAGTCCTCAGCGCTTTTTTTTTGGAGTGAGTAATTGCAACCACCAAACGGCGGTAAACCTCCACTAAATCATTTTCTCTGCGCATGCGTGGCGCCGTTTGTTTTTGCTAATAGTTTACAATGTCTTGCAGGGAATGGCGTCATCGACTTCCACGAGTTCGTAAACATGATGATCAACCAAAATAACAACACACTCGACGCCGAGGAGCTCGTTGAGGCGTTTCGTACTTTCGACGGCGACGACAAAGGCTACATTTTCTCCAGTGAAATTCGCTACGTTTTACGCCACATGGGCGAGGAAATATCAGAACAAGTTATTAATGACATTTTACAAGATTCTTCACATGGGAGAAAACGAAAGATAACATTTGATGGTAAGACGGGGGGAGAGGGGGGTGGGGGGGGAGGCTTTGGCCCTCCCACTCTTAGCCAAAAAGGTTGTTACAATAAGCTGTTGTCGGATATATACTAGTATATCCAGGCCCCCACTTTCAAGTGTGCTCCGCGGTCCCTGAGTACAGAGTCGTTACATGGCAGTTACAGTACGGTACAGTTACAGAGACCGCGGAGACGGGGGGAGAGGGGGGTGGGGGGAGGCTTTGGCCCTCCCACTCTTAGCCAAAGAGGTTGTTACAATAAGCTGTTGTCGGATATATACTAGTATATCCAGCCCCCCACTTTCAAGTGTGCTCCGCGGTCCCTGAGTACAGAGTCGTTACATGGCAGTTACAGTACGGTACAGTTACAGAGACGGGGGGAGAGGGGGGTGGGGGGAGGCTTTGGCCCTCCCACTCTTAGCCAAAAAGGTTGTTACAATAAGCTGTTGTCGGATATATACTAGTATATCCAGCCCCCCACTTTCAAGTGTGCTCCGCGGTCCCTGAGTATAGAGTCGTTTTCGTATGATTGGGAAGTAGTTACGGTACGGTTCGTGCCGTGTCCAAGCATTCTGATTGGTTGAGCAATGATTTTGCGCGCTGTGATTGGTTGAATAGATGTCTTCGATTCCGTACCGTGACTCCGTACTTACTGAACACAAACTATAGCATTCATTCAAACAGGGAATAGGGACGCATGGGATTATGGGAATGCATTACAAAGGCGCGGTTACTTTTGTAAAGACCCAATTCACGCATGCGCAGGCAGCACAGGATCAGAATCCACTTCAAATTTCACTAAAAAACCTTTTTCTTTTTCAGAATTTGTGAAGATGGTGAAACCAGAACTCTAGCAGTGAACACCGATACTCAACTCTTCTTCGGTCATTGCAGCCTCGACATCATGCACGTTTATATCGTCGTCAATCACCCTTTTATGAAGATATTCAAGTAGACAATTTTACTTCCGGTTGATAACTGGGTTCCAGACAATTTACTTCCGGTTGATAGCTGGGTTCCATGACAAGACAATTTACTTCCGGTTGATAGCTGGGTTCCATGTCAAGACAATTTACTTCCGGTTGATAGCTGGGTTCCATGTCAAGACAATTTACTTCCGGTTGATAGCTGGGTTCCATGTAAAGACAATTTACTTCCGGTTGATAGCTGGGTTCCATGTCAAGACAATTTACTTCTGGTTGATAGCTGGGTTCCATGTCAAGACAATTTACTACCGGTTGATTGCAATTTACTTCCGGTTGACAACACACTATTCCAGTTCCAGAAGCTTCATTCTCGGTTCAAGATACTTTATCGGTGGTACTTCTGGTCGAAATATTGTACTTCCAGTTCAAGACGTTTTACTTCCGGTTTAGACAATCACTTCCGGTTCGAAATATTTTGAAATTTCCAATCATTTTATTTCAATTTTAAATCGAATGAGATAATAAGTTCAAATTCGGAGATGAATTGAAGGACAGGGCTCAATGGCCCTCTAAAATAGAGAAGGATTAATATATTTTTTAGTATAATTTGAATTAGGTTTTGAAGGGATTTGAATGATTTTTGTCCCATGGTTGGCATGGTTACCACTTGGAAAAAATGAAATTAATATTTTTAAACTATATCAACATTTCGTGGATTCTTACAGGGATATAAACAGCGTTAATCGATGTCCAACAATGAAACATTGGGTTCCCTGTGTCTCTGATCAAGATATTACACTTGGGCTTCCTGTGTCTCTGATCAAGATATTACACACTTGGGCTTCCTGTGTCTCTGATCAGCATATTACACACTTGGGCTCCCTGTGTCTCTGATCAAGATATTACACACTTGGGCTTCCTGTGTCTCTGATCAAGATATTACACACTTGGGCTTCCTGTGTCTCTGATCAGCATATTACACACTTGGGCTTCCTGTGTCTCTGATCAAGATATTACACACTTGGGCTTCCTGTGTCTCTGATCAAGATATTACACTTGGGCTTCCTGTGTCTCTGATCAAGATATTACACACTTGGGCTCCCTGTGTCTCTGATCAAGATATTACACACTTGGGCTTCCTGTGTCTCTGATCAAGATATTACACTTGGGCTTCCTGTGTCTCTGATCAAGATATTACACACTTGGGCTTCCTGTGTCTCTGATCAAGATATTACACACTTGGGCTTCCTGTGTCTCTGATCAAGATATTTACACACTTGGGCTTCCTGTGTCTCTGTTCAGCATATTACACACTTGGGCTTCCTGTGTCTCTGTCAAGTATTACTCTGATCAAGATATTACACACTTGGGCTTCCTGTGTCTCTGATCAGCATATTACACACTTGGGCTCCCTGTGTCTCTGATCAAGATATTACACACTTGGGCTTCCTGTGTCTCTGATCAAGATATTACACACTTGGGCTTCCTGTGTCTCTGATCAGCATATTACACACTTGGGCTTCCTGTGTCTCTGATCAAGATATTACACACTTGGGCTTCCTGTGTCACTGATCAAGATATTACACACTTGGGCTTCCTGTGTCTCTGATCAAGATATTACACACTTGGGCTTCCTGTGTCTCTGATCAGCATATTACACACTTGGGCTTCCTGTGTCTCTGATCAAGATATTACACTTGGGCTTCCTGTGTCTCTGATCAAGATATTACACACTTGGGCTTCCTGTGTCTCTGATCAAGATATTACACACTTGGGCTCCCTGTGTCTCTGATCAGCATATTACACACTTGGGCTTCCTGTGTTACTGTGGGATCCCTGTGTTTCGTATTACAATAATATATTGGTTTACCACAGGGAGCCCAAACTGTAGAATGGGATCCTTGTCGTTGCGACACTTTATTACTTGAAACTGTACGGTAGAATGTTTTATTATTAAATTCTTCTTCTTTTAAATAGTTTCATTCATGTATGCACTATTCACTGGGGAGGGGTGGGATGGGAGAGACTTGTGAGGGGTAGACTGTGGTACAAATTGTACCCTACTATGGCATACAGCCAGCCACACATGGGCAAAAGCCATATGAAAATAAAATTGAAGAAAACTCGTTTGAATACAATAATAATTAATAATAATACAAGACAATGTAGTACCCAGATCATTATCAAGAACTCGGCCAACTTTGGACACAGGTATCCCATTACCGGACAAATTATCGGAATGTGAATTGAGACCAGTTTTAGTTACACATACATGTGCACATGTAAATAGTCTGGCAAAAGTATCGAGTTAGAAAGAGAGAGAGATAATTTCTACTATTTACAGTAACACTATGATACTTGTACAACATTTATCTCTAATTTCGTTAAGCGTCACCAATCAGAATCTCCAAACCGTGATACAAGTTTGTCTTGAGTCGTGAGATCCTTTTGCACTTTAGTTCTCATGTAGAAAATAGGACAGTCACGACTGAAATACCAAGAATACACAGGTTAGATTGTATGGGAGGAAGTGGAAGAAGGGAAAAAAGAAAGGGAGAAAGGAAAGAAAGAAGGAAGAAAGAAAGGAATAAAAGAAAGAAAGAAAGGAATAAAAGAAAAGAAAGAAAGAAAGGAAGAAAGAAGAAGTAAGGAAAGAAAGAAGGAAGGAAGGGAGGAAGAAGGAATAAAAGAACGAAGAAAGGAAAGAAGAAAGGAAGGAAAGAAAGAAGGATAGAAGAAAAGAAGGAAGAAACGAGCGAGGGAGGGAAGAAATGGAAAGGAAGGAAGATACGAAACCAAGGAATGATGGGAAGAAAAAGGGAATAAAAGAATTGAAAGGAAACTGGGAAGGAAGGAGGGAAGAAGAGTGAAAAGAGAACAAACCATACTATACCTGGTACAAAGCACGTCTTGATGAAGGCTTCCTGTACAATTCTGACACTGCGTCCACAGTCTTGCAAATCGTTCCTCTAGTGTCTTCAAGTGTCCGATTTCTTTCTGAAAGATTTCAGATTCTCTTGGCTTGCAATGTTTGCAAACAGCGGCAGCTGAATCAGAAAGAAACAATACTTGACTGTCAAGGGAGGGGTAGAGCAATCATTTTACATATATTTTAGAGCGTTTTTATTGATGTTAGAAAATGAGGTTTTTGAGCAAGGACCACAGGAAACCCAACCATTGTTTCTGAGGCTACTTATCTATTCATGCATCTGTTTATGGGTTTCCTGTGGTAGAGCAAGATTGCAATACTCATGTTGGGATCCCTGTGTGTGTCCCGAATGATGCACCCGCACAAATGCAGTATTGAAACCTTGTTAAGATAAATACCTACAATAGACCGAATTCATAATGGCTGCTTCTAATTTTCATAAAAGCCAAAAAATATCATTTTGGGAAAAGTAAATCTTTGATATGATAGAATGTGATTATCTAAATACTATGTGTGTGTTTTGAAACCAAATAATAAATGCTTGAGAAGATACGAACTGTCATTTGAAATTGTGAAATTGCACCAAAACGAGGCTGGTGAGGACTCACTTGAAAAATACATACAAAACTCTCTATTTATGAGCTGTCATAACTCCGATGATATTTTGTCTACAGCAAAGAAGCTTTCCAAGAATGTTTATTTCTAGGTACTGTTTTAGATGACAGTGATCATTTGTACTGTATTGCCAAACTAAAAATACGCCATTATGAATTCGGCGTATACTGCTAGTGGAAACTAGTACATACTGTCATCATCTAAACTACTCCTGCAGCCTAGACATGTGCTTCGCTTCTTGGTAAACATGGATAGCTTTCCCACTGTTGATATTACGATGGTCTTGGTGCGTGTATGTTCACCCTCTGTACAAACAACACAATAAAACAATGAATGTCTTGATCAACACATGACAGATCAAGCATGAGAAAGAGTGTTTCATCCATAAATCCATGTCGATGATGATGACATTGATAATCATAATGACAGCATTTGTGATGATGATGATGATGATGGTGATGACAGCATTTGTTATGATGATGATAATGGTGATGATGATGATGGCAATGATGATGATGATAGCATTTGTTATGATGATGATAATGGTGATGATGATGATGATGATGATGATGGCAATGATGATGATGACAGCATTTGTGATGATGATGATAATGATGGTGATGATAATGATGATGATAGATGACGATTGTGATGACAGTGTTTGTGATGATGATGATGATGGTGATGACAGCATTTGTGATGATGATGGCAACTTAGAAAGGTAAGTCCAGTGATATTGATGACGATGATGATAGTGATAGTGATGATGATGGTGATAGTGATGATGATGATAGTGATGATGATAATAATGATCGCGATGACAGTGTTTGTGGTGATGATTATCATCTACTTACTTAGAAGGACAGAAGCAGCCTTCGTTTCGCCCAGGATTGGTTCAAAGATCCTCAGCAAAGGTTTTGACAGTTGATTCTCCAAGTAATATTGAGTGTCGATAGGTATGTTGTTCTCAAGCACATAGATTGGATCCTATATTATAATAATAATAATAATAATAATAAATGACTTTATTTAAAGAGGGTGACACGTGACAGCTTACGCCGATAACCCTGTGGCCCTCTATCTAAAATTACATATAACAATATAAAATATATGATACAAAAGTAAAAATACTGTGGAGTAAACGGGAAGAAAGGAAAGCAATCAAACAAGCAAGGCAGGCAGGCAGGCAAGCAACCATGCAAGCAAGCAAGCAAGCAAGCAAGCAAGCAAGCAAGCAAGCAAGCAAGCAAGCAAGCAAGCAAGCAAGCAAGCAAGCAAGCAAGCAAGCAAGCAAGCAAGCAAGCAAGCAAGCAAGCAAGCAAGCAAGCAAGCAAGCAAGCAAGCAAGCAAGCAAGCAAGCAAGCAAGCAAGCAAGCAAGCAAGCAAGCAAGCAAGCAAGCAAGCAAGCAAGCAAGCAAGCAAGCAAGCAGCAGGCAGGCAGGCAGGCAGGCAGGCAGGTTCTGTTTTACCTCAGCTTTCTCATAAGCCTTGGCTCCCTTTGATCCAGCGATGATAACATAAGGTACACGATCACCAAGTTTGGGAGCCGATCCAGCGTCTCTCTTGCGCATTCTGTAAAAACAGAAATAAATTGTATGAACAATTGATACAGACACATGTAGACGCACGTAGGCACATAGGCACACATAGATACATGTTCTACGTGCTACAGTAAGTACGAAGACGGGTTACAGGTAGACACACACGTTGTAAATGATCAATTCAATGTACCTTGCAGCGAGTTCTGAGTGAGCTTGTTTAGCTGCGTATTCATCGCCTGCCTTAGTCAGTTCCTTAGTGATGACAAGCTGTGAGATGTCAATACGATTACACAACAGATCTGAGATGATCTGCTTAGTGTATTCTATTGCACCTTGTGGATCTCTGGGAAGTAAATAAACGGGAATGAGAAAAATGAAAGAGAAAGAAATAGGAATCGAAAGCAACTTGATGGAGGTATATCATGGAGGTCTTGTGGGTCCTTAAATTGAAGAAATCAATGGGAAATAAATGATACAAGTGGGAAATGGGAGATGTAATGGGATATGAATGGAAATAAAATGGGAATGGAAAGTGAAACCATCAGTGTATTTCACAAGAGTCTTGTGGGAACTTGAAGTAAAGAAAAATGAAAAGTGGGAAATGGGAAGTGGGAGTATTGTGTTTGGTATCGCCTACGATACCTGCCAATCAGCAACTTCTTTAAACAGGAGCCAATTAACTTTGCAACAAGAGGGCAGTTATCCCTGCGCACCTAGCAACAACACAACAAATAAACAATGTTGTACGACTGCAAAAAATGAAGTACACCATCACTTTACAGTGTGAACATCATTATAGACTTGATCTAAAGTTGATTAACTCACGGTTTCAATTCCTTTGCATTCCATTTTGTCATGCATGTCAGGTTTGGTGAAGTACAAACCCGCATATCTCTTCTTGTTGATCAATAAATATGGAAAATAGACCTGGAAAACAATAATATTAGATGATGACGATAGTTATACTGGTGGTGATGGTGATAGTGGTGATGATGATGAGTTATGATGGTGATGATGATGAGTTACTGATGACGACACCATGATGGTGATGAGTGGTGATGATGATGGTGATAGTGGTGATGATGATGATGAGTTATGATGGTGATGATGATGAGTTACTGATGACGACACCATGATGATGGTGATAGTGGTGATGATGATGAGTTATGATGGTGATGATGAGTTACTGATGACGACACCATGATGATGGTGATGAGTGGTGATGATGATGGTTGTGGTGGTGAAGATGATGATGAGTTATGATGGTGACACTGGTGGTGATGATGATGTATTCTATTGTAAATTACCTACCTTTTGGCAAATCATTAATTAAAATAAATAAATAAATAAATAAATAATAAATAAATAAATAAATAAATAAATAAAAATAAATAAATAAAAAAATAAATAAATAAATAAATAAATAAATAAAAATAAATAAATAAATAAATAAATAAATAAATAAATAAATAAATAAATAAATAAATAAACAAACAAATAAACAAACAAACCTTCTCAAACTCCAGTTTAATTGGTGACACAAAATAACCAGAGACAAACGCCGCAGCTTCTTTACCAAGGTCCATACTCTCAGCGACGGTCTCTGGCCCAAAGCGAACCATAACTGAATCAGTGTCACCATAAATAACCTGTCAAACAGGATTAAAACCAGTTA
>JAUJYZ010001549.1:230000-302500 GCA_033675265.1 Actinostola sp. cb2023 | reverse complement strand
TGAATCGCCTGGAGGTGATGATGATGATGATGATAGACGATAATGATAGTGATGATAATACAGACAAACAATGCATAACTAGATTACTAATGAATGAATGAATGAACTTTATTTAGAGAAGGTAAATATAAAAACATTTATAAAATCCACCAGTTATCATTCTTACTTGTAGATCAGAAATGATGTTATGGTGGACATCTTCCTTCTGCTCTTGCAGAAAGTGAAAACTGACGGCATTGAGTGTGTACGACCTCAGCTTGTATTCCCGCAGCAAGATATGCAACAGATCAAACTGAATTCTTCCAGCAATGTTGATGACCTTGTTCTCACGCTTTCCGTACGCCTTGGACTGAAACGTGGTGCTAGAGACGACACTCCTTTCTTCTATGATCCGACCAAGAAGAGGAAACAGGTGCACTTTTAATGCAACTGCTCTGTTTAATAAGTACGGCAAGTCAAAATTCACGATATTATAACCAGTTATAAGGTCAGGGTCGACATCTTGGACAAACGTGCTCCAGGACTATTGAAACATGAAAAATAGAAATGAAAAATAGAAATGATTACAGAATAACAACAACAGTGAAAAGTAACAACAACTTTACTAAAGACAACTATTTAACAATGACAATGGTTGCTATGGTGACTGTTGGTCACTATGGTGACTGACAATGGTTGCTATGGTGACTGAGATGGTTGCTATGGTGACTGAGATGGTTGCTATGGTGACTGAGATGGTTGCTATGGTGACTGAGATGGTTGCTATGGTGACTGAGATGGTTGCTATGGTGGCCTTACCTTCAACAGTTCTCCTTCATTTTGAAATGACATGACATGCGAGCCTACAATAGGAGAGCACCCGTCCAGCGTAAAGATATTCCTGATGAATGGGTCCCTCTCCCCTTGTCTCACCACCATGTTTGCTATCTGGATAACAGGGTCTTTCTCTGGTTCAGGAAAGATTCCCTTACGCCCAGCGCACTCTATGTCGAAACTCAGGATTCGCACTGGAGCGATTTTGGACCAGTCGCCTTTGAGGAAAGTGATATGGTTATGAGTGAATATATACAGCTAATTCAAAAAACGTTGTCCTAGGTTTTGTTGCATATTCCCAGACCGAAGTGCATTATGGACTGATCAATACATGTGTTTGTTTGCATTGCGTTGCCGAAACTTAGATCATGGTTGACTGTCAGGGCTTCCCTGATATTTGTTTGCGGGTTTTGGAACCTCAAAATAGAAGAAAACACATGTATTGATCAGTCCACAATGCACTTCAGTCTAGGAATGCAATATACAACAAAACCTCACTCAACACAATACACCCTTACTCTCTTTAATTACTTATCATTCACACAGGTTACGACTGGAATCTTAGTCAACAACAACAGCAGTTGGATTTACTACAGGGAATAGTACTACATTACATAGCCTAGCTTCTTTAAAAATATATTTTTATATATTTATATATTATTTTTTTACATTAGCCTACCTTCTGGAACATGGCTAATGACCTCATCAAATGCCACGTCAATCTCAAGTTGACACCGCGATGTTGGTTTAGCGTCACTCTTGTGGGATGACATGTGTGGAGTGCGTACTTTATATTTTCCAGGTGGAATTTCTATCCAGTTACAACCAACGATGTTCGAATCAACCATGAAACGTACCTACACAGTAATGACCTCATGAGTAATATTATTTTCTGCAAGGTATCTTATGATTGGTCAATATGTGGTCAATACTGACCTATATGGACCAACCAATGAAATAACATTGCAAGCTCACATAAAAGCAATATACATTTATTGAGTTGGGATTGTCTGTTGACTTGGTAATAGATACAATATGAGCGGCTCGTGATTGTAGATCTCATACAACATGGATGTGAATATTGTATCGGACTTATCATATCCACAGATGTATAAAATCTTGTTCTACTTAATTTCAAGATACCAGTAAGTTTGGCTGAGAAAATCGGTATATCATTACCTAGTAAGTGATGATAGGTAATTGTTAACTGATATCATATTGCTTTCTAACAGTCTGAGGCAGGTTATTTGACCTCAGTCGTAATCTCATGACATAGAGGACAACATCGGTTGTTTCATTTCGACATAACCACGCTCTTTCCCGTCCCTATTTCAAGCAACATGGCTCACGCTCTTCGACGTTCAACCCGAAAAACAAAACCAAAGTCGGACCCGGATTTTTTGTATGCAGACATCGAACGTCAGCTCCTAGAAGCCGGGCTAGAAGAAATGTCTCTATCGCCACCGCCACAAGGAACAACCACGAGGTCGACGCCTCGGCAAGATCAACAATTTAACCAACAGGCAAGCCCTCGTCCTACAACAGGCCATATTCCCAGTCCCGTTTCAGATAGAACGCGACTAGCAGAAGCGGAGCGCGACAAGTTGGCCCTCGAGCTTGAATTAATAAAACTAAAAACGTCGATCACGCAACGAGGTCTCCAGCTCAGCGATCCAACTCAAGACGAAACAACAAAGAAACAACAAAGAAAGAAAAAAAGTCATCGACTGGCCCAACGAATTTTGTTCAGGTGCGGCCTCGACTGAATTCGAGCGGCTGGACATGCCCGACTTTGTGGCTGGTTATTTAGCGATGATCAAACCCTACGAGCCACAACACAAGGACGTCATGCTCCAGCTACTCGAATTAGTAATGTTAAAATCTTGCAGTTATTCCTGGAAAAGCGTGCGCACCTTTTATGCTCATCTTGCTCGCCAAGTAGAATTGTGCCGTTTGGAGTTTAAAGATCAAGCCGTCATACGCGATCTAGCGACAATTCACTTCAAACACTCTGATCTTCGATCTGCATACCAGCCTCGAGACCCTAGAGATACAAAGCCAAATGTTTCGACATCCAGCACCTTTATACCGGACAAGGCCACGACCCCAAAGGCATGTCGCCAGTGGAATTATACTGGTCAATGCAAATGTGACTCCTCGTCCACCACTTTTGCCGGCCATCACAAATGCAGGGTTTGCGCAAAAGATCATCCGATGCTTCATTGCTCAAAACGCCGGTCAAATAACCTGCCTCAGACTGTTAGAAAGCAATATGATATCAGTTAACAATTACCTATCATCACTAATGAATACGATAATGTTTGAGAGAGGGGGATTTCAAAATAGTGACAATGTAGAAAGATGAAGTGGAATATTGGGATTGTAGAAATGTACGATCAGTCACCTCAAAGTCAATGTTGCTTTCATACGTAGAGTAACCTCGCTCTGGAAATGACCCAAACTTAAACCCAGATTCCAGGATTCTCTTGCAGGGTGCAATAAGCTTCGGCAACGCCACGGTGACTCGCAAGAATAGGAGTTGAGTGTTACCATGGTAACCATAGATGCTCTCTTTCTTCCCACAATCCACAGCAAGAATAGCCTTAAAATTACAAGAGAATAGTGAGTGCATTTATTCTGGTGGGGGTGGGGGTCAGGAAATTTGACACACATCAAGGACTTAGTGGGGGTAGGGTGGGGAATATTTTTACCTGTGAAATATTATCCTTGTTAGATCTCATGTCAGTTAAGACGGCCCTGTTGAGAGTGTCACGGAACACACCACATTGATTCTCATTAAACCCTGTCGGAGCTGGAATATAGAAATACGGCACAAACCCATGGATGTGACAAAGTACACTATTGCCTTCCATTGTTACACCGAACATACGAACGACGGGCACGGGTCCAACTTTAGAGCCAGGCATTCCTTCCAAATGAGAACCTGGGAAAGAAAAGTAAACGTCAATAATTATAGATTAGTGATGATGATGATGAAATTATTACTAATAATGTGATGATAAATAATAATAATAGCCAGGGGCAATTGCAGAATACCCATACTACCCTGGCTTGCCATGCAGGAGTATTCTGCAATCTAGCCAATTGCTGATTCACAATCAATCCCTGGAGAGACGCAGCGGCCATGTTGGTGGTACAAACAAGAGAAGCTAATGAGAACCAACATGGCCGCCATGACAATGCTGTATTAAGGTCCACACTGTCGCAAGTCAGCAGTGCTTTCATTCAGAAGCTGACTCAACAACTAGCGACTTCCGTCTTTGAAGCACTATGACTGTCTATAGATATAGCTTATATATATGTGTGTATAAAGATATTGACTTAGACGAGTACATATCTCTACAAATCATTTCACTTATTAAGCGTGCTATTAAATATCGTGTCCAAAGTGCCTGTATTAATCAATTTCACAACATATGAAATGTACATGACTCAATACCAACACAATGTCAATAAGCTTAACTTACAGCACCAAATAAATATCAGACATTTAATATTTACCGATATAATTATCGACATCAAGCTGTTGAAACTCGATAGAGTCCCGTGCAGGATCTATGTCAGGCAATGGAGGCCTCTTCCACTTGGCTTTAGGGTCTGCTCGAGCGCTGTCAGCAGCAGTAGAAGACTGAAGCGATGCAAGTTCGCTTTCAAATCTGCTCGGTTGAACTCCTTTAAAATCATCGTGATTTCGCGAGCGTTTTGACGAACTGCTCTCTCCAAATTCTCCTTTTCTCTTCTGGTTGCTATCCATAGGGATGTGGCGAGGTTGTAGTACGTAGAACTAAACTAAAGGGGTCAGAATTCGGGGATATTTCGAGAGTGGAAATTCGAATATTTGTCAATCGAAAATGGCGGGAAATCAATGAATTCATTTGTATTACCGCTGATTGATGTCGATTGCGCCTCATCAAACACAGGCATCCCAAAGTCAAAGAGGCGTTATTACTCGGGCCACAGGCAGCCCAAGCAATTTAACAAATCGCATGCAAGGGGTTTTTGTCTTATTGACAATGGATTTGACGTCACAAAATGTTCAAAACTCAAGTGGAATATACGAGCGTCACTGCAAAGTTTTGAACATTTTGTGACGTCAAATCCATTGTCAATAAGAGTACAGACAATGGAAAACCCCTTACGATTTCTTTTTTACAAAAACAAAGTCAAAAAAAACATTTGGCCTCATTCGCACAAGGTCATAAAGTTTGAAAAGGGCCCCGTTTCAAGCGGTGAATAGCGCTCGTCATTAGGATATGTGTCTGTACCATTATTGACAATGGTTGAGAGCCGATCAGATTGCGAGATTTCGCTCTGTTATTGTAAAAAGCCTTCTGGAGGCCTTTTATGAAGAACATTTTTATTTCAATAAATTCTATTAAAACTTATCTGAGTTGTTTATTATGTCTTATTTTATCATCCTGTACAGTTTCAGCTCGACCCGAGGCCTATTTACGAAGATTTTCAATATCTGCTCCTCTCCACATGAATATGTGGAAGCAAGGTGGTGGAAGTCATGTGGAGAGGAGCAGATATTGAAAATCTTCGTAAATAGGCCTCGGATCGAGCTGAAACTGTACAGGATGATAAAATAAGACACAATAAATAACTCAGATAAGTTTTAATTGAATTTATTGAAATAAACATTTTCTTCATAAAAGGCCTCCAGAAGGCCCGAGTCTAAAAATGCAGGCCATCTGAATGAATGAATGCCTCAGAGACAAGACATGTATGTATGTACATGAGGTCCTTCTAGGGTAGCATCCTTGGCCCAAGCCCAGGGCGCTGGCTGGGTATATTCAGTGGGTCTAACACCAACAATTGACCTTTTCGTAGTTTCCCAGAATGCTTCATGATTCTGCGCATGCAAGCGAGATCAGGGAAAAAAATATTTAAAATTGATCGTGTATTGAGGAAAATATGACTAATGGCTCCTGCTACTGTCAGGTATCTAATCAAGAACAGGAAAAAACGATTTTCTTTGCTTGAGAATTTGTATCTATCTTTATAAATCTTAATGATCGAGGCGATCTCTGGTTTGGAGGAGCTTTCGGCTTCCAGACTGAAACCTTCATATCAAGAAATCCCCCATAAAAATGTGCTGTTTGCTCGGCCAGCTTTCCTACTTCCATATTTGGGCATTGTACTTACCATATTTGGGCATTGTACTTACCATATTTGGGCAATGTACTTACCATATTTGGAAACCCTGTAAATATTTTATCCCCTGACCTCGCTTGCGTGCGCAGAATCATAAAGCATTCTGGGAAACTACGAAAAGGTGTATCAAACAGACAAGGTTTATCTGAAAGTTCTTTTTATTAATAAAATCGTGTTGATAATTATTCTCAAGATTTCCATATAACTCTTGTCGGTTTTCAAAGATGACTTTGGAAGCTCTTCAAGGCCCTGTTATACGACTTGTTAAATACTTTAAAAAGGTATAAAATAAATATCAAAAAGGCTGTTTTATCAAATTAGATTGTATGAACGTAGAAAACACTAGTCTTGATAGTGAAGGTGTGCTAATTAACTGATTCAAAATCGTCTTTAATACCTTTAAGAGATGCTTTTCTAGTCTAGGTACTACAAACAGACAACGCACAAGACCTGACTTGAAGAGGACAACGAATATAGGACGCACACGAATATAGCTCGACTCGCGCACAAATGGGACTACACACGCACGAATGGTACGACGCGCACACGAACAGCATCGAGTTCGTGTCGTCCTCTTTTCGCCGGTCTGTGTTTTCTAAATCTTTTCACTAACTATATGATATACATGCGATGAACTAGACGAGTAAAGAATGAAAATAACAAGTACATGCATCAAAGTAAAATTAACTTTACTCTTGCTGTCTAACAAGCCTCCGAATCCGCATATCACGGTATAAACGAAATATGGTAACAGATACCCCAGGGGAAGAGGGAGGGGAGGAGACAGAGGTTAGGGGAGTGGTGTGGTGTGGAAATTCTTACCTTGTCTTCTCCAACCCCTCTCCCCTGGGGAATCACAATCTACAAACACGCACTCTTCTAAACAAAACTCGTAAACATATAAACAAGCAGTTTTCAGAACCAAAAAGAGCCGCACCCTGTGTGTAATTACAATGTTCTACACTTTATGAATACACAAACACATAGCTAGCATGGTCAGCGGTCTTGTAAATAAATACTCTGATCATCTTTAGCAATGCGTCTTGGCGTTAACTAAATCGTGGAATTTTGGAGCTTGGCGCGTCTGTGAGGAGAAGAAGATATATCAGGCACAAAAGAAATGCAATGCTTTCAAAATATATAAATAACGTAAGCCATTTCAGTGCATTGAAAACCATTTCAATGCAAGGGATACCATTTGAATGTAAGGGATACCATTTCAATGCAAGGGATACCATTTGAATGTAAGGGATACCATTTCAATGCAAGGGATACCATTTGAATGTAAGGGATACCATTTCAATGCAAGGGATACCATTTGAATGTAAGGGGATACCATTTCAATGCAAGGGATACCATTTGAATGTAAGGAATACCATTTCAATGCAAGGGGGTACCATTTCAATACCATTTCAATGCAAGGGATACCATTTCAATGCAAGGGGATACCATTTCAATGCAAGGGATACCATTTCAATACAAGGGATACCATTTCAATGCAAGGGGGTACCATTTCAATGCAAGGGATACCATTTCAATGTAAGGATACCATTTCAATGCAAGGGTGACCATTTAATAATAATATTTCAATGCAATGATCTAATGCGCTTTACAGAATTAATAATGAAAAAAACAATCTTCTTAAACTATAAAATATGGTATATATATGTACAAATCTATTAAAATTAAAAAACTAGTGAGATAGCTACCATTTCAATGTAAGGGATACCATTTCAATGTAAGGGATACCATTTCAATGTAAGAAATACCATTTCACCATTTCAATGTAAGAAATACCATTTCAATGTAAGGGATAATTTAATGTAAATACCATTTCAATGTAAGGGATACTATTTAATGTAAGGGATACCATTTCAATGTAAGAAATACCATTTCAATGTAAGAAATACCATTTCAATGTAAGAAATACCATTTCAATGTAAGGGATACCATTTCAATGTAAGGGATACCATTTCAATGTAAGAAATACCATTTCAATGTAAGGGATACCATTTCAATGTAAGGGATACCATTTCAATGTAAGAAACACCATTTCAATGTAAGGGATACCATTTCAATGTAAGGAATACCATTTCAAGAATATCAAGACAACCATTATAGTGTAAAGACAATGCTAGTAATACCAACTTAGTGCTTAGTAAACTACTTGGAAGTGGAGAAAGCGTATCATTTGTAAAAGAAATGTTCTTCTCAGAGCAATGGATATACTCAGCCTGCAAGGAATGCCATTCCAGGAAAAGGAATGAAGTTAGTAAAGTTATTTTATCAGCATTTGAATGGTTTTCTTACCTTCCGAACTTGTAAATTCCCCATTACGCATACGATTTCCATACATCGCCTGCAAGTACTGCTGTTCTTGTTGCTGACGCAACATCATGTTGCCCGGGTAACGCATCACGTGCATGCCGTCTCCTCCAATCACAGAGCCGTGCGATGACGCCATCCTTTCTTGCTGGCGCCGCTGTTCCATAAGGAACAACTGCTCAGGTGTGGGGTACCCTGGCTGTTCTCGATACTGCATTGCGTCTAGGTCCACGAATTGACCATCAGGGCCCGTCCTTTTTCCGGCTAGTTGCATCGCTCGTTGCCTTTCCATATTTGCCATATCTTGCCCCTGGGACCTAAATGCCAATGGGGACAACCCTTCAGGTCCCATTTTTCCAGGGTACATTGCATAAGGGCCCATTTGCTTGGGTAGATACCGCTGTGCGTCGCCCTGCCCCCGTAAGTAGTTTCTGGTCATAAAGTCTTTATGAGCCTGGTTCATTCCGCCAAGACTCCTGCCGAGTCCTGCTTGTGGATCTGATGCAGAAGAATTTAGGTTCATGAAGGGACCTTCTTTGACGGGGCTCTCTCGCTGTGGGGCGATTTCCTTTAATAGGGACGTAAATGGTAACCTCTGGGGTCCTTGTGCTGGTCCTTGTGCTGGTCCTTGTGCTGGTCCTTGTGCTGGTCCTTGTGCTGGTCCTTGTGCTGGTCCTTGTGCTGGTCCTTGTGCTGCAGCTTGCTCACCAGCTATTTCCATTTCTTTGGCTGCTGGGGGTTTACCGTTGAAGAGTTCCTCGAGGAACCCTCGTGGACGGCCACTCGCCATGCTGGGACTATTCTGTCTAGGTGGTCCTTGTGTCCCTTGCTCAGGGGGCCAACTTTTGTACCCTGATGGGGGACGTTCCTGGGGTACTTGGCTTGGTCCCTCTGATATTGGAGACGATCTGTTTGAATCACTCTTTGCTTTGTTTTCTCCAGCACGTTTTCGATCAGGTACTAAGGGGGGAGGGGACCGTCTGGATGCTGTTATTACAGGGGCCCTATTTTCTGACTGTCGTGGTGAAGAAGTATCCCTCGATGGAGATCCTAATATGTGACTTATTGAGAGACCAACACCTTTGGTTTTTGACGTTTGTTCCATTTGTTCCATAGGGACTATATTTGGTGGGGTTGGCGTACCCTGGGGTCTGGAGATGATTTGATTGGAGGGTCCTTCTTGTTTGGGCTGAACAGATTGTGTTACAGGATCCTTTGGTGTCCCTAGGGAGAATATGAATGTTTAATTGGATATTCATTTTTGAATTCAAAATGTTAATGTCACTTCTCACAGTATTTAATAACCACCCATTATTACACATCAAAAACAGTACACATATTTGTGGCATATAATTGGGGGAATGAGCCCAACTGATGGCGTGGCAAGCCTGGCGTGACGACTCCCTTAGTGCAAAACATAACAACAAACATGACCTTTTAAAGCCTCACTCATCTCCCCAGCACTCCGCGTGCTGGATCGGACAAGGGTATTGGCAGGTCGAACGCAATGACGTACCAATGACGTCACTATAGCATGCTAACCAGCTAGCAAAATACGCTTGGGAAAGTCGCCAGACAGACTTAACCGCCACAGATGCAGACATGCATCCCCCCAAGCGAAATAAATGTTTTCTCTAAGAGGCGTGAAGCGCCGTTGGACTAACGCAAGCCATTTGTGGTGCTACTGACAGAAGGACGTTCTGCGGAGTTCGTATGACCATCGACCTAAAACCTTAATAAGCCAATCGGGTAAGCCTGCAGCAGCTGCTGCGCTGGCTGCGCCAATTCTGAAACTGTGCCCTTTGAGGCTTTTATAGGGGAGACCCGCTGCCAGCGCTGCGTCCCTGAGTAGGTTGGCAACGGAAGATCGGGTCAGGAATCGACCTGAGCGGAAAACGAAAAGTGGACCGTTACGCTGTGTTGCCCCGAAGTAGGCGCGCATGGCCTGCACCGAGCACAGTTCGCGTGAGGAACTAGCTATAGTTAGAACTGAGCCCTGACGAAATGTGTCAGTTTTAGAAGCCTTAATCACCACTCTCATGTACCTCGGGTTGTGAAAACTAGGATGAAAGCCGATGTCGTCCCGGGCAAGGTGAAAGTGAGGATTAAAGCTACCAACCGAAGGACAGGTAAACTCACTACAACGCAAGAACCCGAAGTAGGCTAGCGTGAAAGCTGCCCAAATCATTACAAAATCGTGCTCTGAAAGCCAACTGCGCAGCAGAGGTTTTATTGCCAGCAAAAGCTGAGGCGAAACAGGCTGTCTTAACGCGCGTGATGCTCCTTGACAACGGAGTATGCCTCTTAGCACCTTTTGCAAAACTAGTTTACCTTGCGTGGGGTCCCCGTAGCCGTTAACGATATGCATATTCCGCACTGCCGCTAGATAATTACGAATTGTCGCGTGTTTGACCGTGCGAGCTAAAAATGTGGCAAAATATATCAACGTGCCTTCAGAGGCTGGCAGAATTTCTCCAGCATCGTTATATAGTCTATTCATTAAACAGAAATCAACGTAATGTTTTTCGCCTGACTGGTAGGTGCGCTTGGTGTTCAGAGCTAAACTCCATGAAGCGTACTGCTGCACTTCAGCTGTCAAAGGGTCAAAAGCGAAGGCGGAATGGTGCAAGGGGTTTTGCTTGCCTCTGGCGCCAATTGCCTGAAACGGTCGCCCTGAAAACGAGAGATGGCGTCAGCGATACTGTTAGATTTGCCGCTTATGTGCTTGCAACGAACTAAGAAGTTTGATTGCATTGTAGTTAGCGTTAAGTAGCGCAATAGCGACATGATCCTAGGGCTCTTAGAGTGACCTGAGTTAACGATGTGCACGACTGATTCGTTGTCACACCAGAATTGAAGGCGTTTACCAATAAAATTGGTTTTCCAAATGACGCATGCGACAACAATGGGAAAAAGCTCCTGCCATTCGATGCTAATGCCGGTCGCCATGCTAAGGCCGAGATGAGGAGGCCAGCGGCCCTGGAACCACTGACCGGCGAAATAGCCGCCAAAACCTAATGTACCGGACGCGTCAGTAAAAAGTTGCAAGTCAGGGCTAGCGGACACCTGATCCTCGAGGAAAAAACGATTTCCCGTTCCAATTGTCAACAAAGTAACGCCACATGGCTATGTCACGAAAGAACTCGGCGTTGAGGCGAATGTGATGAAAGCGGCTAGTGACACCCCTGGTGAGGTGAATAATGCGCTGCAAAAAGGTACGACCAGGAATAACCACCCTGCAGGCAAACTGGAGAGTACCGATGAGGGATTGCAACTGCACGAGCCGTGCTGACCGACGCGAGGAAAATGAATTAAGCGTTACCCTCAAGCGTTCCAGTTTGTCCGCGGGGAGGCGAGCTTCCATTTTGAGGGAATCGATTTCGATGCCCATGAATTCCAAAACCGTATAGGGGCCCAGGGTTTTAGAGGCGACTACTGGCGCGCCAACAGAAATAAAAAAACTGAAGTAGTTTGCAAAAACTCGTGAGGCAGGCTGCTTTTGACGACTCGGCTACAAAGAAATCGTCAAGGATGTGAATGACATTCTGCAGACCGTAATTATGCTTCAGAGACCACTCGAGCGCTTCTGAAAGTTGGTTGAAGATGTACGGGGCGCTGCGCAAACCAAATGGCAAGTACATATCAACGTAATAGCGTGAATTCCAGTAGACCCCTAGAAGATTCCAGTCGTTCGGGTGGATAGGGATAATACGAAAGGCGGATTTCAAGTCAGTTTTGGCCATGTAAGAGCCACGACCGAGGCGTTGAACGATGCGAATGGCGTCGTCCACCCGAACGTACTGAAGGGAGTAGGGATCCTTTGGAATACCGTCATTAATGCTATCCCCTTCGGGATAAGATAAATGATATATAGTACGCCACTCCGTGGAGTGTTTTCTTAGGAACTACGCCAACCGGATGACATTGCAAATTAGGTAGCGGGGGTTCTAGAAAGGGCCCCGCCATACGACCTAAGTGAATTTCCTTAGCGATATTTTTGCTAACGATTTCTGGGTGCTCGGACGCAGAAATTAAATTTGGTGATAGCCGAGATTGTTGAATGCCGGTAAAGCCTATGCGAGCGCCAAAACGCAGAGAATCGATTAATTGATTTACGAAATTTTTGTCCGGATGGGACTGCAATTCCGTTTCTAACTTAGCGGCATTAATTGGTGTATGCACTATTGTACTCTTATCTTGTTTCAGCCGTGCGACCTGAAGACGGGCCTTTGCTGCCAGGGCGAGTGCCGTCTTTGGTTCGGCACTGGAAGGCTGGGTGGCCGGTGGCTGAACAGCGTTGGCAAGCATGGCTGTAGACGCAGGCGGTTCTTGAACAACCAGTTGGTTTGTTGTAGTCGTAGCAGACTTGTTTTGGCCGGGCTGTGTTGCTGCGGGGGCTTCGGCGATCACCAGACGGGCAGTCTTCCTGCTTGTGGTAGGGGCTAGAACAAACCGTGCAGTGAGGTTTTGCGAGGCCAGCAAAAGTCACCGTCCAAAGTTCCAGGTCAATTCTATCCCAGGGGATAGTGCGGTCGTGGGCTGCGCGGCGGCGGAAACTTTCGTCATATGTAAGCCACGCAAAGCCTTTGTATGTGGCAAAACCGCGGCAGATGATCGCCTGGTACCTCACCATCTCAAGCGCTCTTCGCGGGAAGGTATTGATGATGATGGACATGTATCGCGTGTAGGCGTCAATCCACTTGTAAAATGAGTCAATTAGTGGTTTTTGGTACGCAGTAATTTGACCGCTGAGCCTGGTACCGAGTCATCTACGCCAAATTTGTATTGTGAGTCGTCGCGTACTTGCAAGCTATCGGGGAGTAACAGAGCAAGATCTATATACTCACCACGAATTAGTTTGTCTTGGAGAGCTTCGTCCAGGGGCCTGTCCAAGCCAATGGGTGAGGCAGTACCCGCATGTGTTGGTGGATTTACTGACCGAGCTTGTGCCAGTTGTGGTAGTTGGTAGGCCGGCTGTTGAGCTTGTGGCGGCTGCCATGCTGCAAGGCTGGCTTGAATGGTTTCTTGGATTACCGCTACCTGTTCTGGACTGAAGGCAGCTTGTGCATCCGACCGAGCTTCTGGCTCAGACTCGGGATCGGAACTTGCGGAATTATTTTGCTCGTCGTCCAGGGGCGCTGATGTAGACGCTGTGGTCGACCTTCGCGATCGTTTGGGTGGTTTGCGAGAAGACTTCGAAGCCTTGCTGACGTTACGTGGCAGTGCCACTCCTCGAAGGCGTGCCAACATTTGCTGGCGACTGCCATGCAGGGAAAGGTTATTCGCCTGCAAACGTAGACGGAGCACTTCTGTGGACAAGTTTGCTAGAGAATCCTGCTCGGGTTGGGCAGAGGAAGATGATGAACGGCGCTTGGAAGCACGAGGCATGATCGAGGATTGAAAGTTTTTTGGAAAATTATTTGAACTATATTGTTACTGTGCAGCAAGGCTTGCAGATATGAGTATTTATTCTATATTGACTTGCTTTTATAGCCAGACAGTTGCTCAATAGGTGCAAAGACCTAGCCAATGCTAAAGGCTGTACTAAAGTAAACCTAGACGGCACGTGCGCTATCAGAGAGACATGAATGCTTTATAGTTTATAAACGCAAATCACTGACCAATGCAAGGCAGTGATAGAAGTTGGGAAAACCCGAAAGCCAGACAAGAATAGTGGTAATGAAATTAAAGTGACCTTGATCGGCCTTGAACGTGTGCGCTTAGCCTGAAACCTGATAGACGTAACCCGTGACCTGCTGGCTCGGGTACCATTAACTATATTTTACTATGCCCATGGAGGAGAGTAAAATAGACAATTATTAATAATAAATGAATAAATCATGAGTGCCATTCATTAATGCCAATAGTGTATACAGTACCTGCATCAGGTTGAGGTTGTTCAGCAGGTTTGCTTTGATCAGGCAGCGTAGGACCACCCGGACCCGTTATTACACTGGTTATTCGTTGTTGGGGCACAGAAGATAACCCTTGAGGCATGCCATGTGGATATGGTGCTATGGGTCTTCCATAGTATGGTTGCTGAGGGAAGGGTTGTCCAAATGACTGAGGTCTTGACATTGGAACAGCTTGTTCAGTTTCTCTCTTTTCCTTCTCAGCCGTAAGCGATGGTGGTGTTGGCTCACCTACAAATACAACCATAAGTTATAACTTTAGACACGAAAGACATCGTTGAGCTGGGATGCTCGTTTCAAAGATGTACGTGTATCTAGGAGCTAATGAGTATAAATACCGAGACCTGTATTGAACGATAAACCCACAGATTTTTGTGCCATAGTGTGCCCCAGGGTTTTTGGCCACAGTGCTGACCCCAGGGTTTTTAACATAGTGCTCAGTCTAGGATGTACCCCAGGGTTTTTGTGTCATAGGGTGTACTCCAGGGTTTTTGTTGCCCAAGTTCCTCCAGTTTTTTTGTGTCATAGGATGTACCCCAGGGTTTTTGTGTCATAGGGTGTACTCCAGGGTTTTTGTTGCCCAAGTTCCTCCAGTTTTTTTGTGTCATAGGATGTACCCCAGGGTTTTTGTGTCATAGGGTGTACCCCAGGGTTTTTGTGTCATAGGGTGTACCCCAGGGTGTTTGTGTCATAGGGTGTACCCCAGGGTTTTTGTGTCATAGGGTGTATCCCAAGGTTTTTGTCATAGGGTGTACCCCAGGGTTTTTGTGTCATAGGATGTACCCCAGGGTTTTTGTGTCATAGGGTGTACCCTAGGGTTTTGGGGTCACAGGGTGTACCCCAGGGTTTTTGTCCTACAGGATTTCCCCCAGGCATTTATAGTCAGAGGGTTTACCCTTCAGATTTGGTGTTGCTGGAAACACCCCAGGGTTTTTGGATCACAGGAAACACCCCAAGGTTTTTGTGTCACAGGAAACACCCAGGGGTTTTTGTGTCACAGGAAATACCCCAGGGTTTTTGTGTCATAGGAAATACCCCAAGGTTTTTGGGTCAAAGGAAACATCCCAGGGTTTTTGTGTCACAGGAAACACCCAGGGTTTTTTGGGTCACAGGAAACACTCCAGGGTTTTTGGGTCACAGGAAACACCCCAGGGTTTTGGGGTCACAGGAAACACCCCAGGGTTTTGGGGTCATAGGAAACATCCCAGGGTTTTTTGGGTCAAAAGAAACATCCCAGGGTTTTTGGGTCACAGGAAACACCCCAGGGTTTTTGGGTCAAAGGAAACACCCCAGGGTTTTTGTGTCACCAAGTAGACAGGGTTTCAACAATGATAAATATTGTTCTCACCAGAGGTAGATACTGGAGTAGTGCGAGGCACAGGTGACGGCGCTGCATCCTTATCTGTCATCTTCTTCTCGTCTCCACTAGCGTCACTGGCCGCAGGGGATGTCAAATTAGAGCTAGAAGCCCCTGTAGACGAGGGCACTGATACTGTAGGGGCTCCCTGTGACTTGGGAGGCCCTTGAGAACTGGGCATAAATCCAGGTGGTAACTGAGTCCCTTGGACCATTCCAAAGCCAGGTGTCATGTTTTGAGCATAAGGGCCAATCCTGTGCTGTGCCATTTGTTCCATCTGTGCCCTTTGGAGCCTTGGGGGACCATTTATGCCAGAAAAACCTGGGAACTGATTTGGCATGGTTCCTGGGTGATTTGGAGGCATCTGTATAGGGAACCCCCCTGGACGGTTGGGAAGTCCTGCTACACTGGGTCTGAACTGGTCAGGGAATTGAGGCTGCCCTGGCTGCGACGTGACTGTAGACTGCACTTGAGATGTCGTTGAGGATGCTTGAGTTGACGTTTGTGGCGGCTGAGAAGCTTCAGGCATCAGCTGTGAACCAGGCTGTGTCGGCATCTGCGGCCTTGTTGGCATTCCACCTGGTCCTGGTGTGGCGCCAGGGGGGAGTCCAAGTCTGGAGGGAGCCTGCATTCTAGATAATCCAGGAGGGGTCATCCCATTAGGTGAAGGCCTTTGATATGGCATCCTTCCAACCATGGCCTGTTGGGGAAATGCCATCCCCTGGGGGTCCCCCATGGGTGCCCTTGTCAATGAAGGGGGCTGGTACTGATATGGATTGAACTGTCGTTGTTGCGGCATGTTAAATCTGGCCATAGTCGCATTGTAGTAGTTCTGGTAAAACTGCGGAGGATACACTGGGCGTCCGTCTGGTCCAAACCCAGCGGGGACCCCAGGGGGAACCCCAGAGGGGAATTGGAATTCTGGTGGATGCCGTGCCGCCATCATAGGATTTGGGACTCTATTCATTCCCATTTCGTTCATGAATGGAAACGGCATGGACCCTGGTCCCATTCCTGGATTAGACGGCTGTGTTTCAGGTCTGTTCATAATGAAGTCGTTGACTGCGAATTCACCCCTGCGTTTCCCTTTCATCTCTTTCTCTCGTTCTTTTTTCCGTCCCTTGCGAAGCTCCTCTTCATAATCTTCATCGCTGTTGTCATCATCTTCTGGGAAGTGTTTCTTGATTTGACGTTCAAAGGCAGCTTTCAAGGCATTGGCCATTTTAGTATACACTGTGATAAAGAGAGGGAAAATGATAAGACACTATCGCTAACTATTTCTTAAAGCAAATGCTATTGTAGGTGAAGGGGCAAGAACAGTTGAAGTGACCCGTGATCAAATTATCAATTCTCCTTTAGCATTATAGTGAGAGTTTAGGTTTTGATCAAGACCACTTACAGAGTCTGTTCTTACACTGATGGTTGCCTCAAAAGTCTTGTAAAACAAGTCGATGTACGTCAAATTACATTGTAACACTACTTGAGGCTAAACAGCCACCTCTATAGCTAGTACTTACTGCTGTCAGAACCATTGTACTCGTCACAATTATCAAACATAAGCTGCAAGTCATCTTGAAACTGAAAAGAAATCACAAATAAAATAAATAAATGACTTTATTTTACGAGGGTTTAAACACCAAACCGCGCTATAATGGAATGGTGGAGTAACATCTTCGTATTCAGTAACATATTCGTATATAGCTAATTGCATAATTGTTGTCGGGTTGAAAATCATGAAAGCTATGACCAAATGGAATTCTGGGAAATTAAAACTCACAAATAACACTGTCAAATCATCGACCTTTTTATCCAGACTTGTAGGATCTTAGTTAAATAGCTCATATACCTTCAAAACTACGAGAACATTGAATATATCTGCATGTAATGTGGCTCATGAACTGATTTCCCATCCATCCTTGCGGTCTCAGCTTCTATGATTTATGATTTTCAACCCGACAACGATTATGCAATTAGCTATATATGAACGACTCAAAGTTCATAATTATTATTCAGCTGGACTTCGATAAAACTGAGCTAGATATCAATATCTTCAAAACTGATCATTCAAAACTAATAACAAGATTTTGAAAATGAGTTCTTGATGTTATTAAAAGAACAAAGAAAGTCAAAAATGTGAAATTCAATTTTTTTAATTCAAATTTCGCGCCCATTGATACGATCCAGAGCTCTTGACAGTACGATGGATGACTGACAACTGAAGGTGGTAGCTGCCTGGCACAGGCCCTTTTATAGCGTGGTTTCGTGTTTAACAGTTCTAGGATTGGAACTGATGACCATGTGGCTCTCAACAATATTATTGCTCACACATACATGTACACTCACACTACATTCTATACCCAACACTTTAACACAGCTAGTTCGATTCATTATGATGGAGGGAGGAAAACTGGAGTCTCCCATGGAAAAACCCTTGATGAAAGAGACAGACAAACTGACAAACTCAACTGACGTGAAGACTGCCTGGTAATTGAACCAGGCACCCCAGCGGTGACAGGCGAGAGACATAACCACTCGACCACCCAAGCTGCCCATCAAATCTCATGAGCCATTGTTTTTAAGATGAAAAAACCATGATTGAAACAGAAATGTGTATGGTGTTTTGCTTCTAGATGTGGCAAGTTTAACACAATGGTCTTGGTTATTGAAATTTCGAGTGGATAGCGCTATCCAGTGGATACATTTACTGGATAATAGCATCAACTTATTCATTCATTTGTTCATTCATTTTATTATTCATTCATTCATTTTTTCATTCATTCATTCATTTGTTCATTCATTTTTTTATTCATTTGTTCATTCATTTTTTTTTCATTCATTCATTTGTTCATTCATTCATTCATTTATTTGTTTATAGACGCCGATTATTATTATTAACTTATCCACTGGATAATTATTTATCTGGTGGATAGCGCTATCTTTGAACAACAGGCACTTGGTTGATGACATACAAAATGTACAGTAAAATAATGTTATTGATTGGTATTTGGTTTCAATGTCTGATCTCACCTGGTCCAGTTTCTTGTATTCGCCTTTGTCCAGTTTCTCCTCAATGCTCGACAAATCCATCGGCGTCTATAAACAAATGAATGAACAAATGAATGAATGAATAAAAAAATGAATGAACAAATAAATAAATGAATGAATGAACAAATGAATAAATGAATGAACAAATAAATGAACAAATGAATGAATGAATGAACAAATGAACAAATGAATGAACAAATGAATGAACAAATGAATGAACAAATGAATGAATGAACAAATAAATAAATGAACAAACAAATATATTATCAGATATATAATTTGTATACTTTCACCAACTAACCACAAGTAAATGCATCATTTGTCAAGGAGTATAGTGCTCTTTGAACATCTCAAAACCAGTTTATCATATTCATTAATAATTCATGAGGAAAACACAATAGAAATCACAACCGTGGCAGAGCTTGGATTTCTGATAAAAAAATTGTCTTGATTTGCATAGACTAAAACTTTGATTTTCTCAGCCAAACTTACTGGTATCTTGAAAATTATAGTAGAACAAGATAATTTTTTTATACATCTGTGGATATGATAAGTCCGATACAATATTCACAACCGTACAGTATGGGAATTCATTATATTTATTGATGTTTTTCTTATTTGAGGGCCGTAAGTTAGAACACTGTAAATGGTTGGTACGTCTCCATCCTTAAATAAAGTTATTGTATTGAAGAAACAGAAAACGAGGCAGCGTGCTCTATCGAGTTATAGAAGCACACAGGAATTGGAAGAAGATGAAAGAAGTGCTAGGAGAAGCATGAGGCGTAGCCGAGTGCTTCTCGCACTTCTCGAGTCTTCTTTCAATTCCCAAGTGCTTCTATAACTCGATAGAGCACAGCTGCCGTTTAAAGCAAGTTTTCAATTTTGTTCATTGCAAAAATGTTTGAATATCTGCGCACGCGTGCACTGTGCTCTCATAGAGCACGCGGAATACTCATCCTTTGGCCAATCAGAGCGTGCATTATATCATAGTTATTTTATAATGTATTGTATTGAATTACAATGTCGAGCCATAATTTCCCATATAGTACGGCTGCTCATATTGTATCTATTACATACTGCTACTGACCTCAATGATTTCATTGTACTGTGGAGCATATGACTCATCTACTGGCTCAAGGAACGGCCAGGCATTGTTATGTTTCTTGAGGTAATCAAGCACTAGAAACAATAAAGTATGATTAATGTAATGGACCTTTACGTAGTTTCCCAGAATGCTTCATGATTCTGCACACGCAAGCGAGGTCAGGGGGGGAAATATTTACAATTGATCGTGTATTGAGGAAAATATGACTACTGTAACTAATCAAGAACAGGGGGAAAAAAAATTCTTTGCTTGAGAATTTGCAACTATCTTTGTAATTCTTCTTACGCACTTTTAATTTAAAAGTCTAAGTTTTCTACTGAATTTCTTCATTCTCTCTTAACACTTTCAATCTATTTTGTACCCTGACCTCGCTTGCGTGTGCAGAATCCTGAAGCATTCTGGGAAACTACGCAATGGTCCATACCAAAATTAGGGTTACTTGAGGTGGCGACTTCATGCAATATATCAAACACTTGAAAGCATTCTTCCTCCGATTTCAAAACACCGAGAAGTGAGTTGAAACAATAAGGTGCAGCCAGCTTTGCTTAAAGTGCTACTTGGACGAAAATCGATCGAAATTTAATTTAGCTGAAACTTCACTGAAATAATCTCAAAGAGCCATACAATTACTGGTTAATGTGTTTTCTCAAAATTCCTATGGGAAGTAATACATTTTTATGAATCTTTAGAAGTGTCAGTGAGGTCATCTACTCAACCCTAACAATCAACACAGCTTCGCTCCATACATTTCTTTGTGTTTAGTTTCTTGAATTATTTTATTTCTATGAAGTTAAAACTTTGGGTGAAGGAGTTTTCTTACATTATTTGTGCTTAGGATTGATTGTCTGACTAGTTGTCTTCAATGCAGAGCTGTTATCTGAACAAAACATTGAGATATTTTGACTCACAAAATACAAAGAAATGTATAGAGCTGAATGTTGGGTTGAGTAGATGACGTCACTGACACCTCTAAAGATTCATAAAAATATAGTACTTCCCTCTGGAATATCGAAAAATGATTTTAACGAGTTATTATAATTAGACCCTTGAAGAATTATTCAATGACGTTTCAGCTAAATTAAATTTCGATCGATTTTTGTCCAAGTAGCACTTTAAACTGCGTTTGAGTGTTTTGAAATTGGAGGAAGAACTCTTTCTCATGTTTGATATAGTTTCTAAAATCATTAATAATTCTTGGAGAAATTCAAAGTTAAAGTTGACTAAATTGTATACAACAATACAATACTTTATTTAACTAACACTTAGGAGCTTACAGAAACTTGGTAAAACGCATATGTGTGCAATAAGCTACATGTATATACAATATAAAACTATAATACTATATAAAACTACAAACAATGTCATTATAAAATATAACATGTTATCAACTACTTTCAATTTATCTCTAATCTAATGAGCCCTCTCTAAAATCCCTTAAATATCAATTAAAAATTACTAATACTGAATGAGCTACCCTATTAAATAAAGGTATTCTATTACATTCTATTTTCAGACCTCTTTCACGGTAGTGATGTAATAATAATAATAATAATAATAGTAATAGTAATAATAATAATAGTAATAATAATAATAATAATAATAATAATAATAATAATAATAATAATAATAATAATAATAATAATAATAATAATAATAATAATAATAATAATAATAATATTTCTTTAGTGCATGCACATAATTGTAAGCTGCTCAGCTGCCGTAGGCACCTTTCATATGCAGCCTGAAAAAGTCCTCCATCGGCTGTAAAGCGTATTGGGATGAATGTTAGAATGGCCATTATTATTATTATTATAAATGCTCTAATATAACATTGAACATACCTTTGTACATTCCTGTGTATAAGTCTTCATCTCTATCATCATCACTACAGAAAAAAGGATTACTAAATGATTACACTATAAGATATAAACATGAGAGGAGTTGTACATGACAAGAACTTTGCTATAATAAAAATGTCAGATGTCTTGTAGAAAACATCATCATTGCTTAGAATGTCTCTGGCTAAAAACTGGTGTTTACCTCAGTGTACCATATAGAGTCATTTTGAGTGGGAAACCTACGGTACCGTGACACTCAAATGGCTTCCTTTCTGAACCAATCAAAAAGCGTGCAGATGCATCTCATTCAATCAAACTCTTTCAATACGGCACGGTACCGTGACACTCAAATGGCTTCCTTTCTGAACCAATCAAAAAGCGTGCAGATGCATCTCATCCAATCAAACTCTTTCAATACGGCACGGTACCGTGACACTCAAATGGCTTCCTTTCTGAACCAATCAAAAAGCGTGCAGATACATCTCATCCAATCAAACTCTTTCAATACGGCACGGTACCGTGACACTCAAATGGCTTCCTTTCTGAACCAATCAAAAAGCGTGCAGATGCATCTCATCCAATCAAACTCTTTCAATACGGCACAGTACCGTAACACTCAAATGGCTTCCTTTCTGAACCAATCAAAAAGCGTGCAGATGCATCTCATCCAATCAAACTCTTTCAATACGGCACGGTACCGTAACACTCAAATGGCTTCCTTTCTGAACCAATCAAAAAGCGTGCAGATACATCTCATCCAATCAAACTCTTTCAATACGGCACGGTACCGTAACACTCAAATGGCTTCCTTTCTGAACCAATCAAAAAGCGTGCAGATACATCTCATCCAATCAAACTCTTTCAATACGGCACGGTACCGTGACACTCAAATGGCTTCCTTTCTGAACCAATCAAAAAGCGTGCAGATGCATCTCATCCAATCAAACTCTTTCAATACGGCACGGTACCGTAACACTCAAATGGCTTCCTTTCTGAACCAATCAAAAAGCGTGCAGATACATCTCATCCAATCAAACTCTTTCAATACGGCACGGTACCGTGACACTCAAATGGCTTCCTTTCTGAACCAATCAAAAAGCGTGCAGATACATCTCATCCAATCAAACTCTTTCAATACGGCACGGTACCGTAACACTCAAATGGCTTCCTTTCTGAACCAATCAAAAAGCGTGCAGATACATCTCATCCAATCAAACTCTTTCAATACGGCACGGTACCGTGGCACTCAAATGGCTTCCTTTCTGAACCAATCAAAAAGCGTGCAGATGCATCTCATCCAATCAAACTCTTTCAATACGGCACGGTACCGTGACACTCAAATGGCTTCCTTTCTGAACCAATCAAAAAGCGTGCAGATGCATCTCATCCAATCAAACTCTTTCAATACGGCACGGTACCGTAACACTCAAATGGCTTCCTTTCTGAACCAATCAAAAAGCGTGCAGATACATCTCATCCAATCAAACTCTTTCAATACGGCACGGTACCGTGACACTCAAATGGCTTCCTTTCTGAACCAATCAAAAAGCGTGCAGATGCATCTCATCCAATCAAACTCTTTCAATACGGCACGGTACCGTAACACTCAAATGGCTTCCTTTCTGAACCAATCAAAAAGCGTGCAGATACATCTCATCCAATCAAACTCTTTCAATACGGCACGGTACCGTGACACTCAAATGGCTTCCTTTCTGAACCAATCAAAAAGCGTGCAGATACATCTCATCCAATCAAACTCTTTCAATACGGCACGGTACCGTAACACTCAAATGGCTTCCTTTCTGAACCAATCAAAAAGCGTGCAGATACATCTCATCCAATCAAACTCTTTCAATACGGCACGGTACCGTGGCACTCAAATGGCTTCCTTTCTGAACCAATCAAAAAGCGTGCAGATGCATCTCATCCAATCAAACTCTTTCAATACGGCACGGTACCGTAACACTCAAATGGCTTCCTTTCTGAACCAATCAAAAAGCGTGCAGATACATCTCATCCAATCAAACTCTTTCAATACGGCACGGTACCGTGACACTCAAATGGCTTCCTTTCTGAACCAATCAAAAAGCGTGCAGATGCATCTCATCCAATCAAACTCTTTCAATACGGCACGGTACCGTGACACTCAAATGGCTTCCTTTCTGAACCAATCAAAAAGCGTGCAGATGCATCTCATTCAATCAAACTCTTTCAATACGGCACGGTACCGTGACACTCAAATGGCTTCCTTTCTGAACCAATCAAAAAGCGTGCAGATGCATCTCATCCAATCAAACTCTTTCAATACGGCACAGTACCGTAACTTTCCCATTCATACAAAAACATGAGTCTAACTGACTTTCACTAGATGTGTCTCACTCACGATGACTTACCCATCAAATTCTGGTAATCGTTCACTTTTAGTACTTGATTGCTCTCGTCTATCTTCACCTTCATTTAACGGGATAGGAGAATCTAGTGGGAATTCTCCATTCATTCTCATCCACTGCCTTTCTTCTCTTAGTCTTGCTCTCTCGGCTCTCTCTACAAATGGGAAATGGAAGAGAATAAAATAAATGGAAAACACCGGATAATTTTATTTGTTTTTGTCAAAATCCACACATACTCAAAGTTAACTTTAAAGTGCTACTTGGACGAAAATCGATCGAAATTTAATTTAGCTGAAACGTCATTGAATAATTCTTCAAGGGTCTAATAATAACTAGTTAAAATCTTTTTTCGATATTCCAGAGGGAAGTACTATATTTTTATGAATCTTTAGAGGTGTCAGTGACGTCATCTACTCAACCCAACATTCAGCTCCATACATTTCTTTGTATTTTGTGAGTCAAAATATCTCAATGTTTTGTTCAGATAACAGCTCTGCATTGAAGACAACTGGTCAGACAATCAATCCTAAGCACAAATAATGTAAGAAAACTCCATCACCCAAACATTTAGCTTCATAGAAATAAAATAATTCAAGAAACTAAACACAAAGAAATGTATGGAGCGAAGCCATGTTGATTGTTAGGGTTGAGTAGATGACCTCACTGACACTTCTAAAGATTCATAAAAATGTAATACATGTACTTCCCATAGGAATTTTGAGAAAACACATTAACCAGTAATTGTATGGCTCTTTGAGATTATTTCAGTGAAGTTTCAGCTAAATTAAATTTCGATGGATTTTCGTCCAAGTAGCACTTTAATTTTTTATTTTTTATTTTATTTTTTATTTTTATTTTTATTTTTATTTTTTTTAATAATAATCATTGATAAAGTTTATTAAAAAAAAATAATTATTGAATAGCAAATATATAAATATTTGAAAAACTCAAGCTTACAATAAATACAATAATAATTATTTACAATAATCTTATGTAAAGTATTAATTACTTAATATTAATTAAGATATTGACATTAAAATTATGCGAATTAAGGTGATGCGTCCCATGATCTTATTGCAAAAGGGATAAAACTGTTTTGGAAACGTTTAGTGCGGCATTTGAAAAGTGGAATGGTTCTTGGGTGTCTTAATGAATAGATGTTCTCCACTGGAGGTGGCAGGATGTCATGAATTATATCATTATGTCGCATCACTGACTTATAAAAAGTACTCCAGACAAAAAGGTAACGGTAAATATTTAACGTCCCTAGCACCTTCAGTCAAAACTGTTCTCCCAGGTGGCAGATGGTGCACCCTATTACCCCCTCCCTCCATCAGTGCTCCGTTCTACAGGTATTTAAAGCTGCAGTGAGCTACACGGATTAGAAAGAAGTCGAAACAAGGATGTGAGGTCATGAAGAATCTAACTGGGCGCCTCTAGTTAGAACAATGTGTGTGTTAATCATGGCTACATGTAATTAATGCATACTGTCACATTGTTAAACTCAAATCAATGTTGGCCAGTAGTTCGTTCCCAATTGAAATATGCCGTGGGATGGCCCAGGGGCACACGTGTACCCTTGTATTCTTGCTGGTCGTAGTGAATCACTACTTATGTACTTGCTCTCTAACTGATTTTCAAAATCCCTGGGCCTTCCTCCCCTGGTAAGTATTCCACTGAATCGTTAGTGTTACTACATGCCAGGTGCCTTGATGGTGGGGGTAGCTTGTTGGTTTCTGCATCCCCGCCCTGTAAGGCACCTCCCTCCATGCTCAACTCTTGGTGACAAGTTTAACTGCTATTACAACAGTTTCTTGCAAGTGAAGTCTATACGTACATACCTTGTTGTCTCTTTTCTGCCAATTTGTCTTTCTCTTTTTGTTTTTCTTCTTCTTCAACTCTCTTTTCTTCAGCGAGGCGTTCCCTTTCATTCGCTCTTTCTTCTTCGTCTTCTTCCCTTATGTCACCGTCTTCTCTTAAACTCATTTTGATTGCGATTCTTGTAGATGCTCTGCGAGGTGCTAATTCAAGTAGTTTCTTTTGATATGCCTTTTCCTAAAACAAATTGAGAAGAGTTTACAAATGACGAAAGATATATTTTGGACCTTTAACTGCTAGACATATACAGGAACCAACACTTCTTGCCTGTGTTAGAGAGGTGTCTGTGTTAGATAGGTGTCTGTGTTAGAGAGGTGTCTGTGTTAGAGAGGTGTCTGTGTTAGAGAGGTGTCTGTGTTAGAGAGGTGTCTGTGTTAGAGAGGTGTCTGTGTTAGAGAGGTGTCTGTGTTAGAGAGGTGCCTGTGTTAGAGAGGTGTCTGTGTTAGAGAGGTGTCTGTCATAGAGAGGTGTCTGTGTTAGAGAGGTGTCTGTGTTAGAGAGGTGTCTGTGTTAGATAGGTGTCTGTGTTAGATAGGTGTCTGTGTTAGAGAGGTGTCTGTCATAGAGAGGTGTCTGTGTTAGAGAGGTGTCTGTTAGAGAGGTGTCTGTGTTAGAGAGGTGTCTGTGTTAGAGAGGTGTCTGTGTTAGAGGTGTCTGTGTTAGATAGGTGCCTGTGTTAGAGAGAGGTGTCTGTGTTAGAGAGGTGTCTGTGTTAGAGAGGTGCCTGTGTTAGATAGGTGTCTGTGTTAGAGAGGTGTCTGTGTTAGATAGGTGTCTGTGTTAGATAGGTGTCTGTGTTAGAGAGGTGTCTGTGATAGATAGGTGTCTGTGTTAGAGAGGAGTCTGTGTTAGAGAGGTGTCTGTGTTAGAGAGGTGTCTGTGTTAGAGAGGTGCCTGTGTTAGAGAGGTGCCTGTGTTAGAGAGGTGTCTGTGTTAGAGAGGTGCCTGTGTGTTAGAGAGGTGTCTGTGTTAGAGAGGTGTCTGTGTTAGAGAGGTGCCTGTGTTAGATAGGTGCCTGTGTTAGATAGGTGCCTGTGTTAGATAGGTGTCTGTGTTAGAGAGGTGTCTGTGTTAGAGAGGTGTCTGTGTTAGAGAGGTGCCTGTGTTAGAGAGGTGCCTGTGTTAGAGAGGTGTCTGTGTTAGAGAGGTGTCTGTGTTAGAGAGGTGTCTGTGTTAGAGAGGTGTCTGTGTTAGAGAGGTGCCTGTGTTAGAGAGGTGTCTGTGTTAGAGAGGTGTCTGTGTTAGAGAGGTTCCTGTGTTAGAGAGGTGTCTGTGTTAGAGAGGTGTCTGTGTTAGAGAGGTGTCTGTGTTAGAGGTGTCTGTGTTAGAGAGGTGTCTGTGTTAGAGAGGTGTCTGTGTGTAGAGAGGTGTCTGTGTTAGAGAGGTGCCTGTGTTAGAGAGGTGTCTGTGTTAAAGAGGTGTCTGTGTTAGAGGTGTCTGTGTTAGAGAGGTGTCTGTGTTAGATAGGTGTCTGTGTTAGAGAGGTGTCTGTGTTAGAGAGGTGTCTGTGTTAGAGAGGTGTCTGTGTTAGAGAGGTGTCTGTGTTAGAGAGGTGTCTGTGTTAGAGAGGTGTCTGTGTTAGAGAGGTGTCTGTGTTAGAGAGGTGTCTGTGTTAGAGAGGTGTCTGTGTTAGAGAGGTGTCTGTGTTAGAGAGGTGTCTGTGTTAGAGAGGTGTCTGTGTAGAGAGGTGTCTGTGTTAGAGAGGTGTCTGTGTTAGAGAGGTGTCTGTGTTAGAGAGGTGTCTGTGTTAGAGAGGTGTCTGTGTTAGAGAGGTGTCTGTGTTAGAGAGGTGTCTGTGTTAGATAGGTGTCTGTGTTAGAGAGGTGTCTGTGTTAGATAGGTGTCTGTGTTAGAGAGGTGTCTGTGTTAGAGAGGCAGTGATAGGGAAGGACGTGCGCCATGCGCCATTGGCGCTATTTTAGAGTGCATGGCGCAAAAAAAAAAAAATTAATGGGCCCAAGGGGCGCATAACAATTCCAAAACACTTCTTCTATGAATAAAGTTGAACTTTACTTTGGAAAATTATACCTTTTCATGATTTCCACAACCATTATTCCAAAAAATCTCAAAGCGAACAAAATCGAACACGATGCAAGGGTATTTTATCGATGTTCCTATCACCAAAATTAGAATGACAGCTGACCGCATCGCGGGCGCTAGCGACTTTCGCCAAGCATACTTTTGCAATTTTTCATTCACTTTTTGGTCAATTCAATGCCGCCCAAATGATTTAAAAGCGGAAAACAGACTACTTTAACTTCCCTTTTTGGTAAAGCAAGTAATAATGAAAACGAAGCCTGCTGTCTTGATGGAGTTTCTGCTGCCGTTGATGACAGTGAGCCGATCGAAATCGGTAGAATAGATACGAAGTGGTGAGTTAAATATTCCTAAACCCGCTATTCACCGACAGTGAAGAGAATAATTGTAGTACCGGTATATAAGCTTACTGACTTTTTAACCAATCAGAGCATGCATTCTTAGGAGATTGGCGAGTTGGTATATACATTTACTAACCTCGCACGCTTTAATAGTCCCCGGAATAGCCGTTCAAACACGTTAGATTCGCTGTATCGTAACACAAGCGTTCAGTTCCATTCAGTTGTTTTAGACAGTCAAAATGATCTATGAAAGTTATCTAATTTAAAAAATATATATCATGGCCCATCAATTTGATCTGATGGCCCACTTTGAAAAGCCATGGCCCATAAATGAAACAAACGATGGGCCATTGGCCTACAACCCAAACCAGGCTTCCCTATCACTGGAGAGGGGTGCCTGTCTTAGAGAGGTGTCTGTGTTAGAGAGGTGTCTGTCTTAGAGAGGTGTCTGTCTTAGAAAAGTGTCTGTTTAGAGAGGTATCTGTCTTAGAGAGGTGTCTGTCTTAGAGAGGTGTGTAATGGGGACATGACTCTCACACAGGAGAGAACGATCTGGCACACTACACCTGATGCAGGAATTGAACCAGGCACCACAGCAGTGAGAGACGAGAGGCGTCACCGCTCAACTACCCATGCTTCCCAAAATCTAACAGAAATAGCGTGGAGACTAACATTGATGAATGATGGACGATGCTACACGTACCTTCGCATCTATCATCTTCTCAATTTCAGGGACAAAGTCCTCTGAAAGAGTTTGATAGAGTAGCTTTTCATCGTGATTTTTTGACTTCTTGAAGGATAGTGCAAGGTTTTCCCACTCAGTTGCTGTTGAAGAAACTACACACCATTTGGCGGTACTTGAAGTTCTATCTTCTTCTGACTCACTCTCAAGGTCGTCCTCTTCTTCTTCACTTGTGATGTCTTCACTGCTTGAACTGGAGAGAAAATGAATGAATGAATGAATGAGAAAACGGGAACACAGAAAAATAACAATGAACAAAAGGAAGGGAGGGAGGGTGAATGGAAGGAAAGCAAGGGAAAAAAAAGAAGAAGGAATGAAGGAAGAAAGGAAGGAAGAAAGGAAGGAAGGAAGAAAGGAAGGAAGGAAGAAAGGAAGGAAGAAGGAAGGAAGGAAGGAAGGAAGGAAGGAAAAAGATTTCATTAGAAGCCAGCAACCAGCCAACTCTAGCAGCTACATTCAATCTTTGCATGTTTATTTGAAGCCTTTAGATTGTCATGACTGCCAACACCAGTGGGGTCATCAGCCTACTTCAAATATTATTGAAACCGAAGCTTATTATAGAGAAGGCCACAACCAATACTCAGCAAAAAATAATTAAAAAGGATGTATTTTTACCTTGTAATAAAATCAGATTCAGAATCTGAGGTAGTTTTTTTTTTTTGCTTCCTTCTTCCCTTGGCCTTCTGCCTCTGTCTTCTCTTCTTTTTAGCTGCAAGTTTCTTCTTTTTCTTTTGTTTTCTCTTTTCCTTTTCTTCAGGGGTTTCAGCTGGAGTTTCTTTGTATAATCGAGTACCGTAGAAGTACCAATAGATATTTCCCTCAGAGTCTTGGCCGAGTGGCTCTACTCGAAGGCTGTCCGCGTCTAAACCTTTTAATAACTCTTGGACGTCCGCAACGTCAAGGCGGAAGTCGCAAAGATTGTGGAGAATTTCAACTTTTTGTTGTACACTTAGCGCACTGAAAACAAAATAAAACATGTTAAAACTATTTACCGTACTTTCAACATGTAACTATTATAAACTGATTTATTAAAACAGGTTTCTTTTAAATATATATTTTATTCAAGATGTTGTTGCAAAAAAAATCATATTCTCTAGATAAAACATTTATTGAATGTAAATATGAACATTGTAATGAAAGATATACAACACTAACAACAAAACTAAGCTTCAAAAATATGGCTGCACATTGGTTTCATTGACTTTACATCATCTAATACCACTTATCGAATTCATGAATAATTAATGAGGGAAATACAATAGAATTCATAAGCGTAGCAGACATCTGTAAATTAAATCGGATACAGAATCGTCTTCATTTGCATTCAACTTTAACTTGGATTTTCTCGGCCAAACTGTTTCCTATCATCCAAATTATAGTAAACATCCACTTATACATTGTTGGATTCGATAAGTAAGATACATTATTATCCAACTACACATAGACGAGTAAAAATATCGCGCGAGTAGGACTGGAGTGAGTAAAAATATCCAGCGATATTTTTACTCGTCTATTTCGCGCGCGCTTTTATATAAATGTCCTTCACGGGAGGAGTGTATTTTTCGCATCACAAAATGGTTGGATAATAAATAACTTATTTAACATTTTAGTGTGGAGAAAGACTGGAAATTTTTACTCGTCTTTGCAGACTCGTAAAAATATCCAGCCGTACTACACACTAAAATGTCAAATAAGCTGTATATATTCGCATCCGAACTATATGGTATTTACAATGCCGAGCCAAAATACTATACAGTTCAGATGCGAATATTGTATCTATAAAATTTATAATAATAATAATAATAATCTTTATTGTGAGTGGGTTTACAAATATGTACAACAATACTGGTTTCCAATTTGGCCCACTAGATACAATAACTACTGATTACAATAATTACAGAACAAATACTAGTTACAATCGAAAACACTGACATAATGAAATAATAATTTACAATAAATAGAAATGATAAATAAACTACAATAGTATTTAAATTTGTTAATTATAAATGTGACATTTGATTTAGTTAATTAAATATATAAAGCGGTGAAGATGTATTTATAGTAATCAGAGTTATCAGTACTGGCGTTTGATAGTAAAAGAATCAAGATTAGACTGACTGAAGGTAAAGTTTAGTAAGGTGGGTACAGAAGGATTTAGTAGAGGAAAAAGATTTTGATTTTGTATATAATAGATCATCTTTGTCATTGTAAACTCAACAAAATAGTATACATTTTATGTTACAAATGTACAACATCCCCCAAAACTGACAGTTCAGGATCCTGTGTCATGAGAGCATGATCACTGAAGGGATTACCCTGGGATTAAATAAAGGTTATTACATTACATCCCTTGCACCAATGTTTTGATTTTGATTTTATGCATGTGCTAAAACTATATAACAGAGACGTTACAGTAATATTGTATCTTTCTCAAGGATAGATCTAATGGATGTGAAATCATTCAGACATTCTTCTCATTTGAAATCTCTTTGAGCCTTCTCTCTTCAAGTCAGTAGGTTAGGCCACCCCAGTGGGTACTCCTGGCCAATAATTACATGATATATAGCTAATTGCATAATCGCTGTCGGGTTGAAAATCATAAATCATAGAAGCTGAGACCGCAAGGATGGATGGGAAATCAGTTCATGAGCTACATATCATTACATACAGATATATTCAATGTTCTCGTAGCTTTGAAAGGTCAACACGTTTCAAGCGCTGGAAACAATTTGCCAACTGCAGCTGCGCTATTCACGCGTCAAGAAAAATACGAAAATACAACTGCAACTTGTACCTATTGCAAAGAACAGCATTCGTCCTCAAAGTGTCATGATTTGACAGTGCTATTTGAGAGTTTTAATTTCCCAGAATTCCTTTTGGTCATAGCTTTCATGATTTTCAACCCGACAACGATTATGCAATTAGCTATATATGTGCGGCATACAGGGTTCAGGTTTTGGGACATTTTATTCTCTAATCCAGGTTAAATGAACGCATATAAAATCATTAATAATAATGGTTATAGCCTAAAAAACATTTATTAATTTTTAATACGGTAATTTGTATAACGTGGTATTGGCGTTTCAGTAAAACTCCGCATGAACAAAAATAATGGTGTCAGTCAGACGTAAAGGTGTTAGAGTGTTAGTCTGGCAAAATATCCTGATGACTGCATCGTATCAGATCGTAAATAAAAATTTGAAAATCCAGGTTTTTTTATTTGGAAAATTCGTAAATCCAGGTTTTCGAGTGACAAATTCCAAAAACAGGGTCCAGGTCTGAACATCTCGCCGCACATACCTAACCATTTTTTAACCAAGTACCCCCCCCCCCCCCCCCAACCCCGCGCCAGGGGCCACACACACTGGGACTGGGAACTTAATTTGTGCCCTACTCTTGGTCGAACAGTGGTGTGGGTTCTTTTATGTCCCTCCAGTGATCATCATCATACACTGTAGTTCCTTGTGGTCACAGTATCCATTGGATACATTTATATCCAGTGAATATATATAGCTTATTTGATGGTTTGACAGATAATATGAGCAGATATTTTACGAGTTGCATAGTATTTTTCTGAGCCCAAAAATACGAGCAATGAATAAAATGTCTGCAAGTATTATCTGTCAAACCATCAAATAAGGGGTTTATTATTCCACAATAATTGATTTTGTTTCTTTGTTTCCTGAAGTTTTTTTTAGCCATTTTTGCTATGTTTTTCATGCACATGTACTGTGTAATACGCTGGCATATTTTGCGTGTTCTCTTGCCCTAATATGGTAAAATGACGCACTAGTGGAATAATAAATTGAGTGATATAATCACGGATGAAAAGTTATCCAATGGACAGTACTACATGTATCCAGTGTTCAACTACCAGTGCTAGACAGACAATACAGTACATGTAGATAACGGCACAACACAATACAATTAATCAACGTCAATACTTATAAAAATAAAATGACAAGAGGACCTATTACGCTTACACTTAGGTCCAAGATTGATTTAACACCCATTAGAAATCTATTTTTAGAACTATTATTGTGTGACCCTTGTCACAAGTACGAACCAATGAATAACCATTAGAAAAGAGTAAATGAATTTATCAATAAAGGCAAACATTTAGTATAATACATTGTTATTGAAACTAATTAATGAGGATAAAGTCAAAGATAATAGAGGATAAGTTAAGTACAAAATACATCGATTTTACTTAGTCAAAATATTAGTCAAAATATCTTTGTATTTTGAACTCTATTTGTCCATCAACATCAAAATATGACAATAAAGTCACGGGAAGCTCACAGAGAGTTGCATATGATAGTGAAGAGAAATTAATTCAGATTATGACTTTGTTTAAAAGCTTACAATGAGAGAAAGAAAACTAACCACGAAGATCAACTCCCATAATAGTTGCAAATGGAAAGGTTTAAGGTAGTGTTAGGGTACAATAGACGTCCAATTGCTGCACAGAAACATTGGATCTATAGATACCATAGGCAAGACATGCCATACATGTAGATAAAGGTCAATCTAAACTGATAGATACAATACATGTAAATCAACCAGTTCTTTCTCAGAGCGTATTTTCTAAGGGCAAAGTAGTGTTTTCAAGTCGTACTCTACCACAATCACAACAAAATCCATTCACAGACAGAATCTATTCTTGTAAACTATGAAGTAGAGTAACATACCTGTATGAATTATCTTTCAAAGGGTTCGCCTTGTTTAATTCATCTTCCCATCGGATCTTCAACACTTGAGATAAGAAAGGCTCAAAATTGTCCGCGCTACATTTAGAAAGAAAGAAGAATATTTAACGTACAAAAAAAACGCGAAAAAGAACACATGTTTTGTGGACTCGTCACGGGATAGCAAATACTTCCCCACAAACAAACAGAATTCATGTAAACATGAATATATCCTGTCATAACTTTTACATCAAGATTGGAAAACATTGAACACAGAAAAATAAACACTTTTCAAGTTAGCAAAATATGGCTATTAATGTCATTTTCAATACAACTAAGAAGATGAGAAAAACGGTAAACACTTCGATGATCAATGAAAGTTCGGCAACGATAAAGATCTTGAATTTTATGGTGTTGGGTAAAGTAAATAATAGATAAATAGTTTGAACTGAATCGGTGATCTTATTTGGGAAGGAAATACGTGTTGGGCGCAACGACAAGAAACGACACATAAATGCAGTTGTTTCTCAAAGTAGCGTAGCGATCAACAGTTTTTTCTCACCAACAATAATTGAATTCAACAAGAAATCGTTTCGACATGTCATAGATGTATAAATGAATCAACTTATACAACTAAAACTGTGAGGTTGAAAAGCATAAGGTTCACAGAGTTGATGATATGGCTCGCGTCCAAGCAAATCGATGTAAACTGTCATCAGTTTTTGTGAGTGGATTTGTGTGAAGATTTCTTTCTATTTTGCTGTCCTTTTTAGCTTAAACTGTCAAGTTGACTCTCTAAAATCTCTTGTATGATTTTCTCCGACTACAAAAGATACTATAGAGACAATGAAGGGATTAGAAAGACAGGAGTCTAACAAGAATTTACACGTTGAAACACTCATAATGGCAACAACGATTTTGAAACACATCAACGACCTTTCAAGACTAAAATCTTCCTCTACTTAGCAATCAGCTCAGATAATAACACCATTGTACACCTACAAAAGTACGACAAGTAAGATGGCTTATCATTAAAACCATGAATTCAAGAAACAACTTACTGAATGTCGTTGGTTTCAAAAAGACCTCTCAACAGTCGAGCATGAAGATCACCCAAAAACGTGCTGCCTAAAGTTGTACTACCATCTACAGTCCCATCAGACAACAACGCTTCTTCAAGATCCTGCAGGATTAAAGAAATATATCCCGATCTCTATTGATAGCAACTTGTATTCAAGTACAATTCAAACAAGATCGCCCAGTTTACGCTGGCTCAAGGGAAAGTACAAGACTCGTGAAATCAACATGGAAATTATTCAAACACGGAGATCGTTGTAAATTACATACGCGAGGTCATCAGTTCCTAACAACCCACAATCTAACCTATTCTAAGCTAGAAATCTTACACCCTTAAAAAACTCGCTCAGACATTTCCACGGGCTAAAGTTCAAACATTTTTCACTAAACTTTGACGGTCCCTTACCTCGATTTCAAAGTCAGTCAATCCAAAAGCGGTTCTGAATAACGAGCAAAAGTGTGCAATGCTAGGCACTTCCCACCATGTACGAATATCTAGGGACATGAAGAAAGGAATGAATTAAAGGTTCCGACCCTAGTTTCGTTGGAGAAAGTTCCGATTAACCGAAAAAAAAGGTCGAATAATATGAGAGTAGGAATACCTTCCATGTCATGCCATGAAAACAGATGGCTGAGCACACAATGACGACACACAGATATGGCCCTGGCACTACCAACATACGGGACCTTGGGGCTCTCTCGTACCGATAAATAACACCCCTGACATAAAATTTAGGGAACTAAACCGCCCATATATTAAATTCTATTTTTTTTCTCAAAATCGAAACATAAACTCCAAAATAAGTTGTAAAATTTTCAGAAAAATATCTAAATTTAAATCTTTGAGGGGCTCGTTTGGGTGGGTGTTGAAGGTTCTTAAATGGGCCTTTTTGATATTTCATATAATGTTGGTCTTCAAAAAGGAATATTTTTTGCGTTAAATTATTGATTACCCCCAACCCTTTTCGCACGATTAAAGAAAACAGGTATATCGTATTGACAGTTGGAAATTGCATTTTTCCAAGATAAACAACTGTTTCGATAAATTATATAACATCGACGCCCGCAGCGCTTTCTGGGTAATAAACATGGCGACCGTAATCAAAATTAAAGATCGTTTATTTGTATTTGCGGTTTTTATAGGCGATCGCAATGGTCGATCGTTGTTATAGGAGTCCAAATACATAGCTAAGAATGTAATATAATAATGACAAGAATCGTTGATGACGATGAGGCTGAAATTGAAGCCGAAATACAGAGAGAATTGGACGCAATATCCGCGGACAATTTGGAAATTGATGATTTGGAGGAAAGTGATTTGAACGCTTATGAAATCATCGACAAGGTAGTTATTTCTGTAGTTATTCTGTTTTCTCAATAAGTATATTAGTAATTGATACTTCTACTCACCATTATAAATATTACGGGTCGATCAGATCTCTGTTTTCAATAGACAAAATCAACACAACTAAAAAGCGAGTGACTCTTCACCGTTGCCCAGCAACGCGCTTTATATGCGTAATTGAATCTAAAAGCGTTCAATAAAAATAACTTATTTAATCTTTCAAATAATGGCAGAGCTTCAAAACTGCGTTTTTCATGAAGTAATATTGTTGTTCTGTTTATAGTTGAATTTTGTGGGTTCAATTCGTTGTAGGATGCAAATGTGTTGCCTGATTCTATTGAGGAATATCTCAAGTTTGTACACTCAAGAACTGAGTATGTTCAACAACAAGTAGATGAATGTGAAGATGTTCTTCATGAACGTCCATTAGGTTTGTAAACAAAAGGGAGGAATAGATTACTGAAGGGGGGGGGGGTACTCCCATATATGGGCTATACAGGGACATGCTGGACAGGGTATGGTTTTTGGCCTCTCTGTCCTGAACAGGGTATATAATTTTATGTGAGTCTGTCCTAAGCAGAGTATGGTAATGCACGATTGTCGTCGTTAAATATGGTTTTATCTGGTATTTAGCCATCTGAGATCCAAGATAATAATTTATTGCAATTGCCAATTAAACACCGTTAAAATTGTGTCTAAACAGGGTCCTAAAATAGAGGTTGTTGTCCTAAACAGGGTGTGTATTTTAGTTTTTTTTTGTCCTAAACAGGGTCAGGGTTTCAAACCCCTCAGCTGCACCCCTATACCCAAACATCAAACATGGGTCAAGTATGTAATAAAATCTGTAATATCCTGATTATGCAAAAACTTACAGTTGTACACGATTAACTTATAACAGTACCCTAGCTAACTTGTGCTGGCAACAGCCTGGCCCGGTTGTATGAAAGGTGGATAGCGCTACTCGATGGATAAATCCTTATCTTACTAGTGGATAAGTTGATGCTGTTTGTAACTTTTACTAAGTATTGCGTATTTGTAGTATTTGTAAAGTAATTAATTATTCATTTAAAAAAACTTTTTAAAAAAATCAAAAAATAAAGTTATCCACTGGATAAGGGTTTATCCAACGGATAGCGCTATCCACCTTTCATACATTACCAGTGCCAGGGTTGTAACCAGACACCTGTCATAAGCAGACATTCAAAACAAAACTGGTTATAATTGAATTATTTATGGGAAACTTGTCAGTGGGAATAGAACGAGACTTTTATTTTATTTTTTTATATTTTTTTAATTTAATTTTATTTGTATTTATTGACTATGTGCTTGCATGTTAGCAAACTTTTAGGCTGTGTTATGTTGTATGCCTGGTTGTAAATTGGTGTGTTTTCATGGGTTCCTCTGTTTCATTACTGACACATGTAGATGACACAAAGAATGAAGATCAGATTCTTGCCAAGAAAATTAAGGAGGCTCTTGGGGAAGATTGCCATGACAACCCATTGGACATCAGAAACAAGGTATTATTTGATGTCATATCGTGCAAGCTGTGTGTTACTTCTGATTGGATGCGTTATGTTATTTCAGGTCTTGTCAGAGATCAACGAAGCAGAGGAGAAGGAAGAAAAGGAGAAACTTAGAAGGGCATCCTGTGAGAACAACATGACTATTGACATTATTAGACCAGGTTAGTACAGTCATTGCCATGATGATAACGATGAGTGATGAGTGATTATAGTGATTATAATGATGATGATGAGTGATGATGATGATGATGATTATTATGATTATATTGATGATGATGATGAGTGATGATGATGATGAGTGATGATGATGATGATGATGATTATATTGATGATGAGTGATGATGATGATGATTATTATTATTATGATTATATTGATGATGATGATGAATGATGATGATGATGATGATTATATTGATGATGATGAGTGATGATGATTATTATTATCATGATTATATTGATGATGAGTGATGATGATGATGATGATGATGATTATTATGATTATATTGATGATGATGATGATGATGATGATTATATTGAAGATGATGATGATGATGATATGATTTGATCATACAGCATAACATTTATATAATGCATACACTATATATGCACCTTACAATGAAGTGTTTTTGTTGGGCTGTTTTTGCAGCTACACGGCTTACAATCATGAGAGAAGTTAGTAAGTTAGTGTGTGTTAGTTGTTTTGAGCCAGTCATCATGATGATGATGGTGATCAGTGATGATACTGATGATGATGGTGATCAGTGATGATGGTGATGATGATGGTGATCAGTGATGATGCTGATGATGATGGTGATCAGTGATGATACTGATGATGATGGTGATCAGTGATGATGGTGATGATGATGGTGATCAGTGATGATGGTGATGATGATGGTGATCAGTGATGATGGTGATAATGATGGTGATCAGTGATGATGCTGATAATGATGGTGATCAGTGATGATGCTGATAATGATGGTGATCAGTGATGATACTGATGATGATGGTGATCAGTGATGATGGTGATGATGATGGTGGTGATCAGTGATGATGCTGATGATGATGGTGATCAGTGATGATACTGATGATGATGGTGATCAGTGATGATGGTGATGATGATGGTGATCAGTGATGATGGTGATGATGATGGTGATCAGTGATGATGGTGATAATGATGGTGATCAGTGATGATGCTGATAATGATGGTGATCAGTGATGATGCTGATAATGATGGTGATCAGTGATGATACTGATGATGATGGTGATCAGTGATGATGGTGATGATGATGGTGATCAGTGATGATGCTGATGATGATGGTGATCAGTGATGATACTGATGATGATGGTGATCAGTGATGATGGTGATGATGATGGTGATCAGTGATGATGCTGATGATGATGGTGATCAGTGATGATACTGATGATGATGGTGATCAGTGATGATGGTGATGATGATGGTGATCAGTGATGATGGTGATGATGATGGTGATCAGTGATGATGGTGATAATGATGGTGATCAGTGATGATGCTGATAATGATGATGGTGATCAGTGATGATGCTGATAATGATGGTGATCAGTGATGATACTGATGATGATGGTGATCAGTGATGATGGTGATGATGATGGTGATCAGTGATGATGGTGATGATGATGGTGATCAGTGATGATGGTGATGATGATGGTGATCAGTGATGATACTGATGATGATGGTGATCAGTGATGATAATGGTGATCAGTGATGATGGTGATGATGATGGTGATCAGTGATGATGGTGATGATGATGGTGATCAGTGATGATACTGATGATGATGGTGATGATGATGGTGATGATGGTGATGATGATGGTGATCAGTGATGATGGTGATGATGATGGTGATCAGTGATGATACTGATGATGATGGTGATCAGTGATGATGGTGATGATGATGGTGATCAGTGATGATGGTGATGATGATGGTGATCAGTGATGATACTGATGATGATGGTGATCAGTGATGATGGTGATGATGATCAGTGATGATGCTGATAATGATGGTGATCAGTGATGATGCTGATAATGATGGTGATCAGTGATGATGGTGATCAGTGATGATGCTGATGATGATGGTGATCAGTGATGATGATGCAGATCAGTGATGATGGTGATGATGATGATGATCAGTGATGATGCTGATGGTGATCAGTGATGATGCTGATGATGATGCTGATCAGTGATGATGCTAATGATGATGCTGATCAGTGATAATGATGATGCTGATCAGATCAATGAAGATGATGATAGTGTTGATCATGGTGATGATGATGATTAGTGATGATGATGATCATGGATATCTGCAAGTATAAATGTACAAGTTGTAATGATTCAATCATTCATTGTAACAGCCATCTCTGATCAAGTCAGACTGTTAGAGGAAACTGCAGAGAAACAGCTTCAGCAGCTGGAGGAAAAACAGTCAAGAAAAAAACAGGAGAGGATTGAAATGTATGAGAGAATGAAAAGAGAAGAAGATGAAAGACTAGAGAAAGAAAGAAATGCAAGAAAACTGAGAAAAGAAGAGCTCGAGGAAGCACAAAAGCTTCTGAATAGAAACCAAAAGGTATGTACTTTCTATAAGTGTATTCTATAAGTCAAATTAAGAGCATCGTGTGGTGTGACTAGACACTGCAGCATTTGTACAGCAGATTGCTTATAACTGTGAAAAAAACATGGCATGACATGATCATGGCATGGATTTGTTAGACATATAACCATGGCTTATAATTATAGCATCATCACCACCATCATCATCATCATCCATCTTGTCATCATCATCATTAGCAACTAGCACCAATACCAACATTTACCATCATTATCACCATCATTATCATCTCCATTATCTTCACCATCACCATCATTGCATTACATACATTGCTGTCATTTATCGACAATGAGTTCTATTTTTATTGTTTCAGGTTTTACAGGAGAAAATTGAAAAAGAAAAGAAACAAGAAGAACAAAAACTCCATGTTTTAAAGCAGGAATTCCAGGTATTTATCCATCCATCCATTCATTCATTTATCCATTCATCCATCCATCCATTCATCCATTCATTCATCCATCCATTCATTCATTCATTCATTCATTCATTCATTCATTCATTCATTCATTCATTCATTCATTCATCCATCCATCCATCCATCCATCCATCCATCCATCCATCCATCCATCCATCCATTCATTCATCCATCCATCCATCCATCCATCCATCCATCCATCCATCCATCCATCCATCCATCCATCCATCCATCCATCCATCCATCCATCCATTCATGCTATCCCACCTGTTCACCAGCACACAATCAGTTTATTCATCCATTCATCCATCCACTGCATACACTTGCACATCAATCCATTTAGTTATCTCATCCCATCCATCCATTCAATTTCCCCAGAATGCAAATAGGAGAAATAGGAATCTGAAAGAAATACATGCATATTTTAAAGTGGAAAATTCTCTTTTTATTGTTTATTTTAGAAAGAAATAAAAAAATTGGAGCAAGAAAAAGAAAAAGAGAAGAAAGTGTTTGAAGAAATGAAAGTAAGTACATTGAGAAACAAACATTTCCAGCAGCAATGTTATTATTATTAATGTTCGACTGGTTTTGAGACCATCATGTACTTTTCAAATGCTCATTCAGACATTATTTTTTTCTGTTTGCCTGGTTTTAGTTTCAAGAAGCTGAGTATCAGAGACTGAAACGTAACAAAGCTGCACTCAAAATACAAAAAACATTTAGAGGATACAGGTAGGATAGAATGAATGAATGAAAACAGATGATGATGGTGATGATGATGATTCTAATGATGATGATGGTGACGATGATGGTGATGATGATGGTGACGATGATGATGGTGTTAGGTGATGATGAGGGTGATGATTCTAATGATGATGACGATGATGGTGATGATAATAATTATAATAATGATGATGATGATGACAATAGGTATTTCATAATAATAATGGCTATTGCCATCAAGAGCAACCCACTCTGAACCAAAATGAGGGTGCTGAACTCCCACATGTATACTACCTGCTGATGCCACGTGACGACTTGTCACATAACTCACATCACTGAAGAAGACTGTGCGACACAGTCAAAATATTAAAACGACACTCATTTTTGCTCTGAGTCTTGGATTTTCTTTTAATAAAATAATAATCATTATTGTTTTTGGTCAGGGTTTACAAGCAACACAAAGAAATACTTGCACAGAGAAGAAAACAAAGACAACAGCAAATGGAAGATAAATACCGAGAAGAAATAGAAAGAAAAGCAGAAGACGAAAGAAAAGTGAAAGAAATGTCAAAGAGAAAGAGAATTGAAGAAGATCGAATCATAAAAGAAGAAAAGTGGAATAAAGAAATGGAAGAACAGAAACGAAAAGACGAAGAAGAAAGAAGAATGAAAGAGGAAGAAAGGAAAATAGAAGAAGAACGCAAAAGAGAGTTGGAAGTTTTAGAAAGAAAGAGAAGAGAAGAAGAGGAGAAAAGAAGAAAGGATTTAGAAGAGAAAAGACAAAAGGAAGAGGAAAGAAGAAAACTGGATGAAATCAAGAAAGCAAAAGAAGTGGAGGAAAGAAGAAGACAAGAAGAAGACAAGAAAATAGATGAAGAAAGAAAACAAGAAGAGGCCACGAAGAAAGAAATGGAAGAAAGAAAGACAAAGGAAGAAGAAGAGAGGAAAATGGAGGAGGAAAAAATGGCTGAAATGAAAAGGAAAAAATCAGAAGAAATTGAACGAAAGAGAATAGAAGAAGAAATGAAAGACAGACTGAGAATGGACGAAGAGAAGAAGAAACAAGAACAACAGAGAACCAAAGAACAGAATACCAACAAAGAAAAACAGAGAAAACTTGATGAAGAAAAAAGAAAATTTGAAGAAAGTCAACAAGCTAACAAAAGTCATATCCAGCCCTCTACACCAGATCTTGTGAATGTGGAAGAAAGAAGAATGAAGTGGTTAAAAGACCATGTCCCATGGAGGTATAGAATCAATGTCTGTACTCTATCTATATTCTCATTAATACTTCATTTATTTTTTATTTATTTATATTTTATTTTATTTTATTTTTTATTTTATTTATATTATTATTGCATACCATTTATGATTGATATTTGTGCAATATAAATGAATAAATTATTATTATTATTATTATTATCTTATATTATGAGGATAAAACAAAGGATATGACTTGAAAATTAGCATAGAATTTGGTCAACTTTAACTTTGAATTTCTCCAAGAATTATTCATGGTTTGAGAAGCTAAATCAAACACTCAAAAGAGCTCTTCCTCCAATTTCAAAACACCTTGAAGTTGGTTAAAAAAACCTTGGCTGCACCTTGGAGGAAGAACTCTTTCTGGTGTTTGGTACTTCAAGTTAAAGTTGGTTATTTTATTAGTAAGTTTGTTTACCATTCAATGTTTAGTTCGACAACTTATGAAGATAGAACACAACCTGTTGCAAAGACTAAAGCAAGACAGAGACCAAGGTATTACATGTGTTACATCATTACCTGCTATTTGGAAAGGTATATCTACCATTACCCTGGTCCTATACACTCTCTCTACCATATTTTAGAGCCACAAAGCGGCGTTCGGTAGAGAGAGTGCAGGTCAGTGCATCTGAGGTAAAATATCATGTATTCGAGTTTGGTTTTGACCTCATTGTACGAACCTTATGGCCAGGGTTTGTTATGTCTTGTACTGGTTGATTCAGGGAGTGAGTGTAGAGTGGGGTAACATTTACTCAACATTGATTTTATACTCATTTCAGGAGACCATTTTCAGCCAGCAAGAGTCTTCCATCTCTGACCAAGGAACAGTTATTACGTGCATCACCAGAAGGGACGTCTATGCACAAGGTATAGTGCAGTACTGATGACGACATCTGTCAATATCAAGATTCATTATCATCAGTTATACTGGTAATACAGTACGCTATTTGAAAATCATCAGACTATCAGACTATGTAAATGTACATTGACATTGTCATCATCATGCATTATCACCATCATTAATATCATTATTCATCATCATCATTCATCATCAACATCACCATCATCAGCAGCATCATCATGTATCACCATCATTAATATAATAATTATTCATAATCATCATCATTATCAACATCATCACCATCATCAATATCATCATCACCATCATCATCATCATCACCATTATCATCAATATTGACATTAATCATCATCATCATCATTATTATCATTACCATCATCATTCATCATTGTTATTATCTTTTATCAATACTTGTTATTTATCATCACCAGATAGTAAGAGTTTGCCTCAGTTCCTGTGCTGCGTGTAATATGCAAGGCTTAGATTGCTGTACAAACCTTAAAACTCTAACCATGACAGACTGTGGTCTGTTAGCAGTAGAGGGACTTGAAGAATGCATAGAACTACAGGAACTGAGATTACAGGTAAAGGTACCTTCATCATCATCATTGTCATCATCATTATCATCATCAATCATCTTCATTATCATCAATCATCTTCATTATCATCATCATCATCATCAATCATTATCAATGTCATTATGAACATCACCTCCATCATCTTCAATCTCAACAACATCATCATTGTCAGTCATCATCATCATCAACACCATCAACAACAACATCACCATTATCATCATCATCATCACTACCACCATCATTACCACCACCATCATCACCATCACCACCATCATCATCGTCACCACCACCACCATCATTACCACCACCATCATCACCATCATCATCACCACCATCATCAACATTACCACCACCATCACCATCACCACCATCATCATCACCACCATCATCAACAACATCACCACCATCATCAACAACACCATCATCAACAACACCACCGCTATCATCATCATCTATACCATCATCACCATCACCATCATCATTTTCATCACCACCATCATCAACAACATCATCATCATCATGAATAACAAGCACATGAGAAGTTAATCGTCTTGTTATTCTTTCATAACAGAACAACAAAATAGAGTACATCAACATCAGAGATCTGCCGCAACTAGATGAGCTGTTGCTTAGCAACAACAACCTAACGTCTGTACAAGGGCTTACTGGCTGCACAAGGCTGAGATATCTGGACTTGAAAAACAACAGAATAACAAGAATTGGTGAGAAAAACATCTCAGTTGAAAATTTCAGTTTCTTGTTGTACTTGAAAAAGTTCAGCACAGGAAAATGGCTCTTGCATCCTTGTTATCCTTGAGCAGTGTTTGAAAAGAAGGGCAAATCAAGGAGGTTTATCCTTTTCAAATTGACAACTGCATTCTCTCCTCCTAGATTAACTCAACGTCATTACCACTTTCTCTAGGTGACCTGTCAACTTGTTCAAATCTTCAGAAACTTAGCTTAGATAACAACCAACTGATTATGACCAAGGTACATATAGAGTAATGTAAAACAAGTATATCCTTGTCTCCTGGGACCATGTTATCAGTGATCAAGTCTTCCTTGCTTCCTTCTTTCTTTGCTTGTTTGCTTGCATTCTTGCTTGCTTGTTTGCTTGCTTGCTTGCATTCTTGTTTGTTTGCTTGCTTGCTTGCTTGCTTGCTTGCTTGCTTGTTTGCTTGCTTGCTTGCATTCTTGTTTGCTTGCTTGTTTGCTTGCTTGCTTGCTTGCTCACTCCCTTGCTTGCTTGTTTGCTTGCTTGCTTGCATGCATGTTTGCTTCCTTGCTTGCTTGCTTCCTCCTTGCTTGCTTTCTTGCTTGCTTTCTTTCTTGCTTGCTTGCTTCCTTGCTTGCTTGCTTCCTTGCTTGCTTGCTTGCTTGCTTCCTTGCTTCCTAATGCTTTCTTGTTTCACTACAATTCATTTTTTCAAAACTGTTCTTTCTTTCTCCAGGGATTATCCAATCTGCCTAGACTACAGTCACTCAGCTGTACCAACAACCATTTACCTGGAGTCAAAGAGATTGACAGCTGTCAGTTACTTCAGATATTGAACCTAACTGGAAACAACTTACAGAAGGTTAGTGCTTACTCTCTGTACACTGATGTACTTGTATATAACATTAATCATCACCATCATCATCACCAACCATCATCACCATCATCATCACCATCATCACCAACCATCATCATGATCACCATCATCATCTTCATTGTCATCATCTTCATTATCATCATCATCAACACCATCATCATCATCATCATCATCATCACCTTCATCATCACCATCATCATCACCATCATCTCCAACCATCTTCATCATCATAACCAACCATCATCATGATCACCATCACCATCATCATCTTCATTGTCATCATCATCAACACCATCATCATTACCAACCATCATCTCCATCATCATCGTCATCATCATCATCAACACCATCATCACCAACCTGATCATCACTGTCATCAGCATCACCATCACCACCACCGTTATCATCACCATCATCATAACAACCACCATCATCATTGTTTCTTTTCTATTTCAGCCACCTCTGTTGATCAATCATGTCTTACTAAGGGAATTATGGCTTGACGACAACAGTATCTCTATGCTAGAGCCTTTGGCGAATACCTGGTTACCATCGTTACACCTACTGTCTGTCACCCAAAACAGGTAAAACCAGTTGTAAATCCCTGTAATTATTACCTCTTGTAAGCGACCACCTCCCATAAGTGACCACCTTACCTGACAACAAGGGTGGTTGCCTACGAGAGGTTCGACTGTATCTAAGTCAAACACTGTAATTATTACCTCTTGTAAGCGACCACCTCTCATAAGTGACCACCTTACCTGACAACAAGGGTGGTCGCTTACAAGAGATTCGACTGTATCTCTGGCAAACACTGTAATTATTACCTCTTGTAAGCGACCACCTATGTGAAGAGTAGAGTGGTTGCTAATGACCACGTTCATATTTTGAACGAGCTTCGCGCTCTTGGACGACACATGTCTAAATAAACTATTGTATTATAATTTATTGTATTGTATTGACCTGTCTTTTTATTTGCAGCATATCCAGCATTGATTCACTTGAAGGTTTTTTTATGCTGAAGTCTTTGAACATCAGCCATAATCTTATCTCTGGTGAGTAGAAACACAGTCCATTTCACAGTGACCACCTTTAGTGTGTTTGCATACTTCTGACTCGCCATGTCTAAAGCTGATTGGCTAATAATGGTGACAGAAGTATGTAAATACATTAACAGTGGTCATAGTTTTGGGTTGCTGTACAATCAATCATAAACATCAAATACTGTTTTTTGTTAGCACCTGGACCTTTACTCAGCTATTGAATATAATTTTTCAAGTTTTGTCATGGCTATTTTACCCCAAATGCCAGGAAATGGTTGCTCTACTAAATTGGGTCCCTGCTACGTACACATTTGTCGCTGTTATGCTAGAGCTAACAAAGTCCCAGCATTTTGTATTACTTCTCTTGATGTCCAGACAAATCTTGCAAATCAAGCTGTCAGGAGCCGAGTGTTGTGTGTTTATTTGTTGCAGATCTCGATAGTCTTGTTCCTGGACTTGCTGGGTGCAAGGAACTCTGTGTCTTGAAGATTGTAGGGAATCCTGTCAACGAGGAGCCACAATGCAGGTTGAGACACTTGCTATCACTATCAACCGTCATCAACGCATCACCATTATCATCATCCATCATCAACACATCACCATTATCATCATCATCCATCATCAGCACATCACCATTATCATCCAACATCATCCTCATTATCAACCATCATCAATGCATCATTATCAATCATAGTCATCATCACTATGATTATCAATCACCACCATAGAATTTTGTCTATGGTGGTGGTTTGTCCATCACCATCATCATCATCACTACCATCATTATCATCATCATTATCATCATCATCATCATCATCATGACCATCACTACCATCATCATCACCATCATCATCATTATCATCATCATCACCATCATTATCATCATCATCACCATCATCATCATTGATTATCATCATCATCATCATGACCATCATCATCATCATGACCATCATCATCATCATGACCATCATCATCATCATGACCATCATCATCATCATGACCATCATCATCATCATGACCATCATCATGACCATCATTATCATCATCATCACCATCATTATCATCATCGCCATCATCATCATTGATTATCATCATCACCATCATGACCATCACTACCATCACTACCATCATCATCAGCAATACAATAATTCTTAACCAAGATTTCCAATTCCAGGAAAGCTGTTATTGACACGCTATTATTCTTGACGCAACTGGATGATGAAGTACTCCAACCAAGAGTAAGTTATGCCTGTTTTATTGATGAACTTGTCAGTTAAGGTTTGCAAAGGATTACTGGGTAAAATGTACAGCCGCAATATTGTTTTAATCGGTTCATGACCTCTTGTTTTATTTTGTCATCCAGTCATCATCATCAACCACCAAGTCCTCTCCCTTCATTGCAACGTGTTACAAGCAACTAAAAGAATACAACGACATGATATCAAGACATCACGATGAGCTAAGGTGAGTTCTTGTTTGCTGGTGGTTAGTGTACCACAGGGTACCCACCAAGCAATTTATGTAGCACCACAGGGTACCCACCAAGCAATTTATGTAGCACCACAGGGTACCCACCAAGCAATATACAGCACCACAGGGTACCCACCAAGCAATCTACAGCACCACAGGGTACCCACCAAGCAATCTACAGCACCACAGGGTACCCACCAAGCAATCTACAGCACCACAGGAAGCCCAATACTAGTATCTCCCTTGATCAAGTTATGATCATCATTTATTTTGTTTTAATTTTTTTCAGTTTGATTGACGAAAGTACAACTGATCCTGCAAAAATCATTCAAAGATTAAATATCAAGGTGATAATGACAATCTTATTTAACCCTCCCCTCCCTAACCCTATCCTCCTAATATAACCCTCTCCTTGAGAAAATGGGAAGAAGAGAAAATGGGAAGAAGAGAATGAAGACAAGATATGCCAATTTTCACTTCTGTCTTGTTTTCTTATTTCAAACCGTTCAATTGCTTGTCTTCAGTAGAGTATTTCCGTACTAAAAATAGAATGAATGAAATTGCAATAAAGTCACATGATCAGGTGTGGAAAAATAGGGGTGAATGGTTTACTCGTGTTCAACTCGTTTCTTTCTTTTGCTTTAGAGTCAACAGTTTAACGAACTCCATCAACAATCTGTAGCACATTTACGTGAACATGAGCGACAGGGAGTCGAACAACATTCAGAATGTACTACAGCTGTGGAAGAAGAGAGAGAAGTGAAGGAAGTCAGCAAAGATGAACAGCCTGAAGTGGAAGCTCAGCCAGACACTGGAAGGACTAATACTGCAGCACCAGAAACAAAGATGCAGAAGTTTGAGCAAGTTAGTTCTCATCGAGAAACAAGCAAAGTGATCAACCAAAGGTAAAATTCAACTTTTTGCACTGTTTGTTGGTTGGTTGGTTTTTATCTTATGACATCATCTTTTGAATGTCAATGCTGACATCACAATATGTCATCCATGACCCTATCTTCATGACATCATTATCACATCACTGATGTCATTATCCTGTCTGTCCCATACATTGCATGATGACCATGACGTCATACCTTTGTGACATCATTATCACACCACTGACATCATTACCCATACCTTATGTCATTACCATGACATTATACGTTAATGATGTCATCATTGTTCTCATGCATGCTTTTATTTACAAAGAAAACACACAGAAGCCGCAGTGAAGATCCAAGCCGTGTGGAGAGGATGGCACATCAGACATCTGATTGACGTCCAGATGAAACGGGTAAAAATGATATAAAAACCGTTAAACTGCTTGGTGATATATTGAGTATTTGTAAGTGATGCATCATAGTCCTGGAGGTTTAGGGGGTTCTCGAAAGAACTAACAAGTTTGACTTACCCTCTCCTCCCCATTCATCTTAAATTCCCCTCCCCTCCCCCTTTTCACGTTTTCCTCTCTCTCTCTCCACTCTTGCATCACTTTCCACCTCGTAACGTACTTGTACCTTGGTTTGTGTAGTGGTTAGCGGCAGTAACTATCCAAACAACATGGCGAGGTTACTCAGTACGTTCTAGAATCAAACGGAAGTCACATGTGTCTAGGGCACGCAAGGCATTATGGGATGCACGTCACGACGCTGCAGCTACTACAATACAGGTTAGTGGCCTGTTGATGATGATAATAACGATGATGATGATGATAATAATGATGATGATGGTGATGATGATGGTGGTGATGATGATGATGATAATGATGGTGGTGGTGATGATGATGGTGGTGATGATGGTGGTGGTGGTACATGTAGTGATGATGATGGTGATGATGATGGTAGTGGTGGTGATGATGATGATTATGATGATGGTGGTGATGATGATTGATGATGATGATGGTTATTGTGATCTGATCATGATCATGTTTGTTGTGTGTTGATGGTACAAACAAGAGAAGCTAATGAGGAATGCTTCGTTATCGGGATCCAACATGGCCATCATGACGTCACGTGAAAACCAGCAATAACTCACACCAACCACAAGTGACTTGTGTTCCAAAATAGTTTGTCTGCCTGTCATCGTTAGTGGTTGTTGTCTATTACTCTGTTGCTAGTATTGCAGTTTCTTATCTGTATCCATGTTTGTTTAGGCATGTTACCGTGGTTACCGAGTGCGTCATATTCTTGCTCAAGCACTTCAAGCAGTCAAATATGACAGCAGCGATGACGATGACTTTAACTACGATGAGGAGGTCGATTTATCTGCGTTTGATTTCGACGCTGGGTTCCTTGAAGGCTGGACGCCCACAGATACACCACAGCTACCCTCAAGGTACTACTAACGTACTTACAGGTAGACAGTCACATCTTGGTTGTCTAAAGAGGAGACTGGAAAATAAACATATCAAACATCTATTGATAAAAACATTCTTTGTCCACTTTCCTTATTTGGTAACAAAATTCCATATTTGGTAACAAAATTCCTTATTTGGCAACAAAATTCCATATTTGGTAACAAAATTCCTTATTTGGCAACAACATTCCATATTTGGTAACAAAATTCCTTATTTGGCAACAAAATTCCATATTTGGTAACAAAATTCCTTATTTGGCAACAACATTCCATATTTGGTATTCCTTATTTGCTGACGAAATCCCATATTTGGTTACAAAATTCCTTATTTGGTAACGAAATTCCATATTCGGTTAATGGTTCTTGTTTTCACTGCTTGTTTCTAGTGTACTACGAACCACAACGAATATTGATCTTTATAAGTATTTTATGATGCATTTTGTTTCCTATTTCAGAGGACCAGCGCTTCCCAAGACTGGCGAGACACGAGTAAGTCCTTGTACAACGTTCATACTCAATGTGAGTTAGAAAAAGGTTTAACCGTCAATTCCTTCTCTCAGATACCAAGCAAATCCCACCAACCACGACAAGCATGGCGGTCAGCAGATTCACCCATGGGACTAGACCCAGCAACCAATCAGCGACGAGTTCCTGGAATACATCTCAAACAAAGCCCCGAGCTAGACCTAGTGTCAGTTAAATCTGGGACACATAGTCACCTGACCCATCGTGCAGAGGAAATGAGCAACGAATGGTATAAAGAAGAATCGATTGTTTGCATCTGTGCATGTGCATATATTATGGTGGAACATTGTTAAGGTTGCTATGTACGTGGGGACGTACCATGAACAGAATTTTGCAGCCAGAACGTGACCCGCCCATCATATCAAATTTTCTTGGTAAGGGTCGTGTCATGGGCACAAATGTGGTCCCTGTGACACGCCCTGCTTTATGTCCCCTTGAGTGTAGCAACCTTTAGTGTTTGGAGGCGCAATATTTGTATGCTATTCATTTATCTTTTTAGTATACATGTAATAACATTAATAAAAATTGTGGCTGCAACAAAGAAATATTGTTGTTGTTGTTGTTGTTGTGCAAATTATAGGAAGTGCTTGAATCCTGTTCGACGAAAAGTTAGGAAACCCTCAATGAGGGCATGGCATACACATGCTTTAACGTTTTCTACTCTACAGGGGGTTGAAGAGTGCCTTGACTGCAGAGCTGATGTGGAAACGTGCAAATAAAATGAAGTACAATCCTGCCAGGAAAAGGAGATTGCTTGGTATGAAAGCTTGACTCTTTCAGTGTCAAATTATTTTGATGTTTTCTTTTAACTTTTTCCTCCTTTTTTCACGGCAAAGATCCCACAAAGCGTCTCGCATTGTTCAAGAAACTCGATGAAGCAAACAAATTGCGAGACGTCAAGCCACCACCAAAACGACAACCACAACGTGTCGATTACTTTGCAGGTATTTGTATACCATATAAGGATGTTATAACCATATAAGGATGTTATAACCATATAAGGATGTTATAACCATATAAGGATGTTATAACCATATAAGGATGTTATAACCATATAAGGATGTTATAACCATATAAGGATGTTATAACCATATAAGGATGTTATAACCATATAAGGATGTTATAACCATATAAGGATGTTATAACCATATAAGGATGTTATAACCATATAAGGATGTAATAGCCATATAAGGATGTTATAGCCATATAAGGATGTTATAGCCATATAAGGATGTTATAGCCATATAAGGATGTTATAGCCATATAAGGATGTTATAGCCATATAAGGATGTTATAACCATACAAGGATGTTATAACCATACAAGGATGTTATAACCATACAAGGATGTTATAACCATACAAGGATGTTATAACCATATAAGGATGTTATAACCATATAAGGATGTTATAACCATATAAGGATGCATGTCCACTTTTACATTAAAAGGATACCACTACCATATATAATGATATTTACATATAAGGATGTCATGACCATTTAAGGATGTAAACGTTCATTAATATTTACCTTATAAGGATGTCATGACCATATAAGGATTTCATGTTGCTCACACTTTGACATATAAGGATGTGATGACCATATAAGGAATGTTGACATGGGTAGAACAACTTCTTTCCCAGAGCATCAAGCATGCAGGTTGCCTTCAGGATCCTCCACACCAACGTCTGAACAAGAAGCAAAAGCTCAGATGACATACAGGTATTCCTACCTCCCTCATTCCCTTCCTTTCATTTCTTCTCCCCTCCCCTCTCTCCCTTCCTTCTTTCATTTTGTCCTCCCTCCCTCTTCCGTTCTCGCTCCCTCCTTTCATTTCATTCTTCCTTTCTATCTCCTTTCCTTTTTGTTGTCTTCTTGTTCCTTCCCATTCATTCACTTTCCCTTCCATTCATTCACTTTCCCTCCCCATTCATTCACTTTCCCTTCCATTCATTCAATTTCCCTTCCATTCATTCACTTCCATTCCTTCACTTTCCCTTCCATTCATTCACTTTCCCTTCCATTCATTCACTTTCCCTTCCATTCATTCACTTTCCCTTCCATTCATTCACTTTCCATTCTATTTTTCTCCAGTTGGGTTCATAGTCAAGGCGTTGTACACGAGGACCAAGAAGACAGATTCACCCACAACTACACTACTCCAACAAAGACCAAGAAACCGTCAAGAAAGACTCCTTCTCTCTCCAAATCTCCAGTCAGTCTGCCGCAGTTGGACCCAGTACAGCTAGCGGGCAGAAACATCTCTCTTGTGGTGAGTTAGTACTGGAGGTGCTTTCATGAAGATTCAATTACTTACATGGTGTTTCTTATCGTTAGTCAAATCCTACTCTGATTCGGGAACACATGTCTGAGGAGTTGACGCCTCGACGAAACTCCTCCGTAACTGAAGGTATGTCGTGCTATATGTCACTGTCTTGCTCTATGTCATGCTATTATCACACTATATGTCATGCTGTATGCCACACCATATGTCACACTGTCATGTATATGTCACACTATATGTCACGTTGTCATACTATATGTCATGCTATATGTCACACTATATGTCATGTTGTCATACTATATGTCATGCTATGTCACACTATATGTCACGTTGCCACACTATGTCATGCTGTCACATCACAATGTCATGGTATGTCACACTATATGTCACGTTGTCATACTATATGTCATGCTATGTCACACTATATGTCACGTTGTCATACTATGTCATGCTATATGTCACGTTGTCATACTATATGTCATGCTGTCACACTATATGTCACGTTGCCACACACTGTCATGCTGTCACGTCACAATGTCACACTATATGTCACGTTGTCATACTATATGTCATGCTATGTCACACTATATGTCACGTTGTCATACTATATGTCATGCTGTCACACTATATGTCACGTTGTCACACTATATGTCATGCTGTCACACTATATGTCATGCTATATATCACGTTGTCACACTATGTCATGCTATATGTCACACTGTCATGGTATATGTCACACTATATGCCATGCTGTCACGCTGTATGTCACACTATATGTCATGCTGTCACACTATATGTCACGCCACATCATGTCACATGTCACGCTATGTCTCAAGGTTTTCACTAGCGATACAGGCAGAGGAGGAGTTATGTCTCTGTGAAACGGACCTAATGCATGTATAAGCACAGCGTAAGCATCTTCCTATGCTTGAGTTGCTATAGAGAAAACAAGCCTGCAAATTTCATTCTAAACTTCACGCCTGAATTCATCTTGTCATTCTTGACCTAATTCTCTCCGTCACTAGACGTCCATTTTCCTGCAATAAAAACTTACTCAGTGCCAAACCTTGCAGCCAGGTCTGCGGTATCAGGATCCATCAGTCGCTCCAATGAGAAGAGCAACAGCGCAGGCGCACGAATGACCAATGAAAGAAGAGAACAAAGATGACGTCACGAGAGACACAAGACGGCGAGGGGGCTGGGAAGTATTATTTCTTGGACCATATTTTTCACGGGGAAACAATTTTATATTACGACAAGTTCGTTTTTCTTCGCTAACAAGAGGAAGTAATTCCAGAGTTTCACCAATAAGTTGCATTGTACTGAGTTGTAGCAAAGTTTATTTATTTGAATAATTTCAAAAATATTCTAGTAATTCATTGAGATATCTTCCTATCTAATTTACAGTATGTCCCAAAAATACATTTTTCTCTTCCCATGTGCCTGCGTTGCTGGTGGTCAGTGGTATTCATTCCTGCCTCCCCCCAACTCTCTCCCTCGCATGTACCCGCCACCCCCCCATGCCACCACAATGCCCTCCCCCCAACTCCCTCCTTCCCCCCCCCCCCCTCCTCCCCCAACTCCCTCCCTCCCCCCCCCAACTCCCTCCCTCGCATACCGCCAACAACGCAGGCTACCCAAATGTATGAAATTGACATTTATCGTTTTCTATGAATGTTATGAGAAGCAACCAGTTTATAGAAAAATAATTGTAAAAATGTATTGAAATTGAATGCTTTCAATAAAATAGATTGTTTCTGTAAGTATCTAATTTGTTCAATTTTAAGTCCATTTTTGTTATTAGATATATGGGATTTTCATTTCTTATCATATCAATTGTACTCTCTTAACCATGTGGGACTCGACTATAATTCTATTACTTCTGCACATGTGCAGATAAATTAATGGCGTGAATTACGTGTTTTTCCTATCATGTGTTTTCTTAGTGCGACACCAGTAATCCCGCATCACGTGAACCAATTGGCAATTTCCTACGGCACTTTTATGCTTCATTTTCTCCAGCGTGCCTTTTATGCACGCACACAATGCTCTTGTGTGTGGAATTATTCAATCTTCATTACGCTGTCTTCAATGGACATGTGTGTTTTTCCAAGCGTCTTCAAATTCTGATGGAAACATACCACGCATGCGCGTTCTGGTACGCAAAACTTGTGAAATACATGACCTACAAAGAAAGCAGGACCTGCTAAATAAAACACTCTTTGAATTGCTATGCATTAGAGACGTGTGGAATTGCTGTGGTGTTAATGAGGGAGAATGGGGAGAGTTCCGTGAGGGCCTGAGGAGAGCAAAAGGTCCAACAAACTTACCACACTCGAACACTAAAAGTCCTTGGTTTGTTGCCGAGACTTGTTCGCTTAGTTGAAGTGTACATACGGGACATGCAGCTCTGCAAAAATATTACATAGAGTTGTTTTCATATAAGTGGGAACCCTACAGCACAGAGTTACGGTCACGGTACGGAATCGAAGACATTGTATTCAAACAATCACAGCGCACAAAATCATCGCTCAACCAATCAGAATGCTTGGATACGGCATGATGATGGTGCGATACGGTCACGCTACGGCACGAACCGTACCGTAGCTACTTCCCACTCATACGAAAACGACTATGTCAAGGTTAACGAAACATTTCAAAGCAAATATTGTTGGTACAGTATGACCTCAGTGTAGTAAGAACCTCACAGAGTAACACTCTCTAATCCTACAACTATCAACTACTATCTATATAACAATAATATTCATTGATATGTGGAGGTATTGATCCACCAATTCAGTAGTCAAAGAGTTTAGAGATCTTTAGAACATGCAGTGAAGAGAAAAATCAGTTACGTCAGTACAAATAAAATATGAATAAAAAAAGTTATTACACAACTTGTAATCTTACAGTACAAATACGAGTACAAATATGACAGCATATTACACGTTTTAGAATTCGGACACGTCAATTTTGCGCGCGCACTCAGTTTGTTTCTTGTTTTGTCCGGTCGCAAATAAAAAGAAAGAGAAAAATACGGTTTTTTTTGTTAATTTTGTTGTCGTATAATAAACAATTTATGACACGGGTAGATGTGTAATACAGCTGGATATTTTGACTCGTCTGTTTGTATTTTGACTCGCCTACGGTTCGTCAAAATACGGCACGACTCGTAAAAATATCCAGCCGTATTACACAACTACCCGTGTAATAACCTCTATTTACGTCAGTTGTGAGATTCTTACACCGTGAGGTCAACCCACATTTTCTGTAACTACTTACTCAGCAAGATGGATGTTGACACCCCAGTTTGTAGCTAAAATACAATGAGAAATCTAGAGTTTTGGTATGCACAATAAACCAGAGAACAACAGTCACGTGATCAGCAATAATAATAGTACCACAAAGCATTGTGGGTCTACTGCAAAGCATTGTGGGTCTACTGCAAAGCATTGTGGGTCTACTGCAAAGCATTGTGGGTCTACTGCAAAGCATTGTGGGTCTACTGCAAAGCATTGTGGTCTACTGCAAAGCATTGTGGGTCTACTGCAAAGCATTGTGGGTCTACTGCAAAGCATTGTGGTCTACTGCAAAGCATTGTGGGTCTACTGCAAAGCATTGTGGGTCTACTGCAAAGCATTGTGGTCTACTGCAAAGCATTGTGGGTCTACTGCAAAGCATTGTGGGTCTAATGCAAAGCATTGTGGGTCTACTGCAAAGCATTGTGGGTCTACTGCAAAGCATTGTGGGTCTACTGCAAAGCATTGTGGTCTACTGCAAAGCATTGTGGGTCTACTGCAAAGCATTGTGGGTCTACTGCAAAGCATTGTGGGTCTACTGCAAAGCATTGTGGGTCTACTGCAAAGCATTGTGGGTCTACTGCAAAGCATTGTGGTCTACTGCAAAGCATTGTGGGTCTACTGCAAAGCATTGTGGGTCTACTGCAAAGCATTGTGGGTCTACTGCAAAGCATTGTGGGTCTAATGCAAAGCATTGTGGGTCTACTGCAAAGCATTGTGGGTCTACCTGCATCCTCCAGGGTCTTGTCACATGACATGGCAGAGCCTTCAAGATTTGGATCGTCCTTTGGAAGAGAAAGAAATTCACTAAATGCAACAGTATAAAACCATCATTGTTTATTCCTACTTCTGAAGTTGAGTCTTGTTCTTGAATTCTGGAAAAATTCATCTTGAAAAGAAAGACAGAAAAGATGATCAATATTAGAGTTTCAAGAACACTAGTAGCATAGGGAATGCGCTGAGGTAGCTGAAGGGGGTTGGAGGAGATGGAAGGAAGGGCAAGGCGAAATGAAGTGACGCCAGATTTCATTTGAAAAATGTACGTCTTTCACAGTCAAACAAAATCTGCTCTGCTCATATCTGCATTGAGGGAGAAAGCTGGTAGCAGATGAACAACTAACACCAAGTACAACCTGGGAACGTTTCGTCATCTCACCTGTGGCGTCAATACTCCTGCTCGTTTGGACCACAGGTAGGTATCTACTTTGGTCAGAATTTGGTGAACGAGATTACTGTTAACGAAGACAAAATTATTTTTCAGATTTTAATGCGCAAATCCATTGTAAGTACTTTTGCTACTACAATGAGTACAAAGAACAAGGGACCATAACAGGGCACATACCTTTGTTCCTTCTCAATAACGACCCCCATGATACACTTATAATAAAACTCTACAGGAAGGTACATTCCCTGGTAAGGGACATCCTGCAGCAGGGGCACCAAACGCGAAGGTCCAAGTCGTTTAAGTGCCAAATGGACCACATTTTCCCAATTCATATCAGGGACCCAATCAGAGTCCTTGGTGGAAGTACTTGGTTGGTCACGTACATTGTGTGGCTTCGATCTTGATGCAACTAGTTCCAGGACTATTCTCCACTCGTCCACTGACTGCGGAGTGGGACCTGGGTATAGTAGTAAAGAACAGAATGTGAATATTAATGAAATACACAGGGTGCCCAACCATTCCTTCTCAGGTGAATTGATAAAATAAGATACATTACCCCATGGTGAATCAAGGTCAAGCAAAGCTATGTCTTCCAAGCAAACGATGGACTCCAACACAAGACTTCTGTAGCCTTTGACTGAGCAAAGTCGTAGAAAGCCTGACCAATATCTGCAAATATCGAGTAAGAAATCTGGTGAAAATAACTGGTCATTAAGTTTTCACGTGATGATAGTTCGAGTTCACATGATAAGGCTTGAAATGGAGATTAATAATAAAAATAATAATAATAATAGTAATAATAATAGTAATAATAATAATAGTAATAATAATAATAATAATAGTAATAATTATTAATTATAGTAATATTTATAATAATAATAGTAATAATAATAGTAATAATAATAATAATAATAGTACCGGTAATAATAATAGAAATAATAATAATAATTTATAGGAGCAAGGATGGTTTAGTTGGTTAGTGCGCTGCCTTCTAAGAGAGAGGTGTCTGGTTCGATTCTTCATGACCTCACATCCTTGTTTCGACTGGACGGAGCACTGATGGAGGGAGGGTAGAGGGAGCACTGATGGAGGGAGGGGTAGAGGGAGCACCATCCGCCTGCTGGGAGACCATCTTCGACTGAAGTGGTTAATAATGTATATATTTTTAGAGTACTGTTTGCCAAGGTTCTAAAGCGCTGTACAGATAAATGTTTTATGCGCAAGCACAGCTCCTTACCCGTGTTTCCAACACATAGTCAAAAACAAATCCACTTCACTGCTATTGGCTCGCTCACAAACAATGTCTAGTACTTCATGCAAGTGCTCTTCGTGTTTCCATGGTAACCGGTGAGATCCTGGCCTGCGGATAAACCATAATATTCACTTAGTGATGTCATCAAAAATATTTGGTCACGTGATGATTAGAAGAGGTCAAAGTTCACTCACCATGGCAACCCACATTCGCAATGCCGCTGACCATCAGGATTGCTGGCTATCAGTGCACTGTGGAACCAGGCCTTCACGAATTCTTTATCTTTGGAAAGTGTTTTTATAGTTTGCGTCCTAAAGGAAAACAAAAGCATTTGATAGAAAATAATGCGAATTCCAATGGCATTTGTAGAGGTAATCATTTCGAGTTCAATTTGGAAATAATTTGCACGTGTGTTTTTAATAAGTATATCAAAGAGTATCAAAATTACACGAGCCTGTATTGCTCTTAGCCAATCAGGATCAATTTTTTTTCAAAATCTTACCTTTTTTCTCTAATGTTTGTTCTCCATCTCATTAGCTGTTCGACATAGTACACAAAGTACTGGGCACTAGCCAGGGGATCACGTGACATGCCGTTACGACACATCTCCATGACTTCCCATGGCAACACATCCGGGAACATCCTTGCACACGTCATCACTGTCTCTCGTCCATTTAGCTTGTAAAGACTAAAAAACGAAACGAAAATGTGAATGAAACTTTCGTTTACTCATTCATTTTTCATTTATTCCCATTTCATTCTCATTTTAAAGTTAATTGTCAAATTCTTGCTACATTTTGTAACTTTACTCATTGAAATGAAATGTGAAGGAAACTTTCTTTTACTCATTCATTTTTCATTTATTCCCATTTCATTCTCATTTTAAAGTTAATTGTCAAATTCTTGCTACATTTTGTAACTTTACTCATTGAAATGAAATGTGAAGGAAACTTTCTTTTACTCATTCATTTTTCATTTATTCCCATTTAATTCTCATTTTAAAGTTAATTGTCAAATTAATGCCAACTTTACTTGTTCAAATGAAGGAGCAGTACTTCCTGGTAGTCGTGTATCCCATCATGCAATACGTGCAGTGCGCGGGTCACATGACCATCCTTAATGTGAGCACTGATGTCATCGACTTTGGAAAATTCTGTAATAAGAATTAATTAAATATTTTTTTATTTTATTTTATTTTTATTAACATTTTGAGATTCACGTTTTTTTACAAGTTGGATATTACAATAATAATTAAATATAGTAAAGCGAGTGACTAAGGTGACCACAGGGAGCCCAACATCATAGATTTCTACACACAGGGAGCCCAACATAGATTTCTACACACAGGTAGCCCAACATCATAGATTTCTACACACAGGGAGCCCAACATCATAGATCTCTACACACAGGGAGCCCAACATCATAGATTTCTACACACAGGGAGCCCAACATCACAGATTTCTACACACAGGGAGCCCAACATCATAGATTTCTACACACAGGGAGCCCAACATCACAGTTCTACACACAGGGCACAGGGAGCCCAACATCATAGATTTCTACACGCAGGGAGCCCAACATCATAGATTTCTACACGCAGGGAGCCCAACATCATAGATTTCTACACACAGGGAGCCCAACATCATAGATTTCTACACACAGGGAACCCAACATCATAAATTTCTACACACAGGGAGCCCAACATCACAGATTTCTACACACAGGGAGCCCAACATCACAGATTTCTACATGCAGGGAGCCCAACATAGATTTCTACATGCAGGGAGCCCAACATCATAGATTTCTACACACAGGGAGCCCAACATCATAGATTTCTACACACAGGGAGCCCAACATCACAGATTTCTACACACAGGGAGCCCAACATCACAGATTTCTACATGCAGGGAGCCCAACATCATAGATTTCTACACGCAGGGAGCCCAACATCATAGATTTCTACACACAGGGAGCCCAACATCATAGATTTCTACACACAGGGAACGCAACATCATAAATTTCTACACACAGGGAGCCCAACATCACAGATTTTTACACACAGGGAGCCCAACATCACAGATTTCTACATGCAGGGAGCCCAACATAGATTTCTACACGCAGGGAGCCCAACATCATAGATTTCTACACACAGGGAGCCCAACATCATAGATTTCTACACACAGGGAGCCCAACATCACAGATTTCTACACACAGGGAGCCCAACATCACAGATTTCTACATGCAGGGAGCCCAACATAGATTTCTACACGCAGGGAGCCCAACATCATAGATTTCTACACACAGGGAGCCCAACATCATAGATTTCTACACACAGGGAGCCCAACATCACAGATTTCTACACACAGGGAGCCCAACATCACAGATTTCTACATGCAGGGAGCCCAACATCATAGATTTCTACACGCAGGGAGCCCAACATCATAGATTTCTACACGCAGGGAGCCCAACATCATAGATTTCTACACACAGGGAGCCCAACATCATAGATTTCTACACACAGGGAGCCCAACATCATAGATTTCTACACACAGGGAGCCCAACATCACAGATTTCTACACACAGGGAGCCCAACATCACAGATTTCTACATGCAGGGAGCCCAACATCATAGATTTCTACACGCAGGGAGCCCAACATCATAGATTTCTACACGCAGGGAGCCCAACATCATAGATTTCTACACACAGGGAGCCCAACATCATAGATTTCTACACACAGGGAGCCCAACATCATAGATTTCTACACACAGGGAGCCCAACATCATAGATTTCTACACACAGGGAGCCCAACATCATAGATTTCTACACACAGGTTAGACTTGGTTCAAAAACTGAAAACTTGGACACTTTTACATCAAAAGAGCGCATGTGTTTATGGGTGAGCTGACCAAGAGTACTGCAGGCTCAAGGGATGAATCTTACCTCTAACACAGCCCAGTAAAGTGTCCCATGTCCTAGATTTAGTCCCTGGTGTAAGACTTAATGCTCGGCGAATATCTTGCACTTTTAACAACTTAAAACAAGTTCTGATAAACACAGCTCGATTCCAGTCCCTTTCAACCTCACTGTGAGCAGCTTGAGAGGCCTGGGTCAGAGTACTGGAAAGAGAGTTTTGAAAGGCGGAATCAAAGTGCTGCGCGCATGAGCTACAAGACCAGGTTGGCTCATCTTCAAGTAGTTTTTCATCCATGAGCGTTCTAGTTTCCACAATTTGATCACGTGAACAACTTGCTGTGCCATGTGAACATTTGTCTTTATCACATGACATTTTGTCGTCCTGACATGTTTCGTAGTTTTCGTTCTGAGACTCATCACGTGAAGAAGTCTCATCTGGTAGAACGTTGTCACGAGAACAAGAGTTAACATCACGTGAACACGAGTCTGATTCACTTGCATTATCACATGAACAAGCTTTACGATCACATACAGTAATATCCCTATTCGAAGTTGTAGTATCATTCGCAGTACAAAATACTCCGATATCCAAACACATTTTAGTCAACATACAAACTTTACTGTAACTTTCTTCACCTAAGAATTCTTTCAGCAATGTAGCTGGGTTTTGTGATGTAGAAAATGATGTAGTCGGATCAGGTGACGCACAAAGTGACATTGATAGTGATGTAGACGAATTTTGTGATGTTGATAGTGAAATAGATGGATTTTGTGATGTTGATAATGACGTGGCTGGACCTGATGACGTAGACACATTCCTACATGAACGTAAAGCATTGAAAAGGACTGGAATCCATTCTTGTAATGTATGATGTAATGCGTGACGGCTGTACAATACTTCGGCTGATAGAATTTGTTCTCTGAAAAAAGAGAACAAAAAGGTGCCTTGAAACTGGTTGTCATTCCTTCCTTCAGTCAGTCAATCAGTCTGTCAGTCAATCAGTCTGTCAGTCAATCAGTCAATCATTCTGTCTGTCAGTCAGTCAATCATTCTGTCAGTCAGTCAATCATTCTGTCAGCCAGTCAATCATTCTGTCAGTCAGTCAATCATTCTGTCTGTCAGTCAGTCAATCAGTCTGTCAGTCAATCATTCTGTCAGTCAGTCAATCAGTCTGTCAGTCAGTCAATCAGTCTGTCAGTCAGTCAATCATTCTGTCAGTCAGTCAATCATTCTGTCTGTCAGTCAGTCAATCATTCTGTCTGTATGTTCGTCAGTCAATCATTGTCTGTCTGTCCGTTAATCAATCATTCTGTCTGCATGTCCGTCAATCAATCATTGTCTGTCAGTCAGTCAATCATTATGTCTGTGTGTCTGTTAATCAATCATTCTGTCTGTATGTCCGTCAATCAATCATTCTGTCTGTATGTCCGTCAATCAATCATTGTCTGTCAGTCAGTCAATCATTCTGTCTGTGTGTCTGTTAATCAATCATTGTGTCTGTATGTCTGTCAGTCAATCATTCTGTCCCTATGTCAGTCAGTCAGTCAGTCAATCATTCTGTCTGTCCATCAATCAATCATTCTGTCTGTCAGTCAGTCAGTCAATCATTCTGTCCCTATGTCCGTCAGTCAATCATTCTGTCTGCCTGTCAATCATTATATCTGTCTGTCAGTCAGTCAATCATTGTCTGTCTGTCAGTGAGTCACTCAGTCTTTCTGTCAATCGGTCTGTCTGTCCATACCATACCTGACTCTAGACGTAGCGATCCCCAAGTTTTCCACTTCTGACGGACAAGGTAACTGGACCAAGTCCTCTTCTTCCTCACTCTCAGAGACCTCGCCTTCATTCTCAGAAGGTAAAGACTGGGATCTAGTGATACGCTGATTCTCAGCACCAGTCTCCCTCAGCTTTCTCTTGATCATTCCTTTCGCTTTGGAGAGCATTGCAGGGATGGCCGGGGGAAGCTCTGAAGGGACGTTATTCAAATGAGGGGACACTATTGGTGATGCAGGAGAGTCCCACTCAGATTGGGACCTTCTAAGTCTGGGGACTAACAGAGACTCTGAACGTGCCTTTCCTTCATGGGCTTGTGTCTTCTCTTCTTGATAAAAGTAAATTTTATGATCCATTAGATACGTAGTGAGAGGAGTGTAGTGATAAAGGTGATAATGATCATGTTAGTGATGACGATGGTCAAGATAATAATAATGATGATGATGATGGCATAGATGATGATAATGATGATGATGACATAGTGACATAGATGATGATGACAATGATGGCACATATGATGATGATGATGAGGGGAATGATGATGATGTATGTGGTAAACGACTAATAATAACAGTCAATATACTTTTATTAATCTTGGGCGGCGTGTTGATATCTGAAAAACAATAGTCATTATAAACGTATGAATATATGGTTTCTGGGAATTTAATCATTCAGTCAGTCATTCAGTCAGTGAGTCTGTCTGTCTGTCTGTCTGTCTGTCTGTCAGTCAGTCAGTCAGTCAGTCAGTCAGTCAGTCAGTCAGTCAGTCAGTCAGTCAGTCAGTCAGTCAGTCAGTCAGTCAGTCAGTCAGTCAGTCAGTCAGTCAGTCAGTCAGTCAGTCAGTCAGTCAGTCAGTCAGTCAGTCAGTCAGTCAGTCAGTCAGTCAGTCAGTCAGTCAGTCAGTCAGTCAGTCAGTCAGTCAGTCAGTCAGTCAGTCAGTCAGTCAGTCAGTCAGTCAGTCAGTCAGTCAGTCAGTCAGTCAGTCAGTCAGTCAGTCAGTCAGTTAGTCAGTCAGTCAGTCAGTCACTTCTAATACATACCAACAGTAACAACTTTTTTCTTCTTTTTCTTTCTCTCTTTTGTTTTCCCTCTACTTTTTCTACAATAAACAGATACTTGGCAAATTAAGCATGAGGTTTGGGGGTTTTCAGCTAATATGAATAATCCATTGTTTGGATGGTTTTGTGGTTGGTATAGTGATGACTGACCAGGGGTGGATTTAGGGTGGGGCGAAGGAAGCACACGTCCCCCCCCCCCCCCCTTTTTGGAAATTGAAAGACCTTTTTTGCCAAAAAAAAATTTACATAAAATTTGGCTGAAACCAATGTCCAACCTGAACGTGACCCCCCTCCCCCCTGGATGTGCCCCCTCCCCCCTGGATCCACCCCTGCTGACTTAAGCCTGGCTTTCACTAGTGACACAAGCACAATAGGCATTGAATACATCGCTGTGAACAAGACAGGAACATAAGCAATTATAAGCAAAAGGATCAAAATCTTGAATTCAACCAATCACAGCAATGATGCAAAATCATTGCTCAACCAATCAGAATGCTTGGACACGGCACTGTCATTGCATGGCAGTTGCCGCACAGCACGGACCATACCGTAACTACCGGTACTTCCCACTCGTACGAAAACTACTCTAATAGAACAACACTAGTTTTGTTTGTTGAATGATAGTTTATGTAGCATTATTATAATAATAATGATGATGATGATGATAATGATGATGACGCCGACGCCGATGATAATGAAATGATGATAATAATAATAATAATAATAATAAATAATAATAATAGTAATAATAATAATAATAGTAATAATAATAGTAATAATAATAGTAATAATAATAATAATAGTAATAATAATAATAATAGTAATAATAATATAATAATAATAATAATAATAATAATAATAATAGTAATAGTAGTAATAATAATAATAATAATAATAATAATAATAATAATAATAATAATAATAATAATAATAATAATAATAATAATAATAATAATAATAATAATAATAATAATAATAATAATAATAATAATAATAATAATAATAATAATAATAATAATAATAATAATAATAATAATAATAATAATAATAATAATAATAATAATAATAATAATAATAATAATAATAATTGATAATAATAATAACAATAAAAAATAAAAAAATAAATAATAATAATAATAATAATAATGATGATGATTAGCTTCATTAGTTAGGACTTACTTTAGGTCCAGCATATCATCATCTCCCCTTGATTCATTATCATCAGAATCAACTATAAAAACATCCAATGTCTCTCCCTCCTTAGCAACCACTATGTCTGTGTTGCTAGGGACACCTTGGGACATTTCTGAGGCACCTAATTCTGTCTTGCCTCCCAGTTCCTCTGTGAGAGGACTCTCTAGCTGGTTGCTTTGGTCGTTTAGTGTTTTTAGTTCATGAGTATTGCTCTCGGTTTCACTTGAAACACTTCTAAAATTCGGCAAATTAAATCTTCTCTTAGATCGTCTCTCTTCAGCAAATCTTTTCGCTTTGACGGCAACAGAAAAAAGTGCATTTTCCAACGAGAATTCACCATTATCCTTCTTGCTCCTCCCACCAATGTCGCCTTGATTGATTGACAGGTTGTCATCATCCTCCAACCCAGAGTCCATGTGGTGACTACATGCATCACTGTTGACACTCATTGTCTCTGGGCTGTCAATCATGTTACTGTCACCATAGAAACCAGGGGGTTTATCAAAGGTAAGGCTGGTGTTTACTTGTAGTGATTGTTCAAGATCTTGCAAGGAACTGACGAGCTCCTAACAGAAACAAATAGTTCAATGGAGAATACTCTAAATATAAACTGAACAATTTTGTGTCACGTTACCCATGGCAACCATGCTAGCCACCGCGAGGCAACTAACACTTACATGTGATACATACAACTCACTTACTTCCATTCCTGGTTGCTCTTGGATACTCTTAATGAGTGATGTTACCATGGATACAGGTACCCAGTCTCTAGCCGTGCCGGGGATTAAATATGACTTGCACTCGAGAGCAACCTAAAACAATTATTAGAAATATTATTATTATTATTAGATTATTATTTTTTATTATTATTATTATTATTATTAGATTATTACTATGATATATGTATAGAAATGAAAACTGATGGAGAATATACAGAACCATTGTTCGGAAAAAATCAGACGCCTCGAGCGGGATTCGAACCCACGACACCCCGATTTCATGACAGGTGCTCTACCCACTGAGCTACCGAGGCAACTACAGTAGCGTGGAGTTCAAATTAGCTCAAAGACGCTGATTTTAACCGATTTTAACCTTATTAGATTATTATTATTATTATTACTATTATTATTATTATTATTAGATTATTATTAATTATTATTATTATTATTACTATTATTATATTATTATTATTACTATTATTATTATTATTAGATTATTATTAATTATTAGAAATATTGTTGTTATTATTAGATTATTATTAATTATTAGAAATATTGTTGTTATTATTAGATTATTGTTAATTATTAGAAACATTATTACAATTATATTGTAGAAAACACATAAATACGATAAATATGTGTACACCATTTGTAAACCTAGAGTTACGGTACAGATACATGGCGCAATATTGCTGTCAATATTAGGTGCGGTTACACTAGGACTTTTACCCACGTGTAAATTGCCTTTACCCAGAGGGAAACGATTTTGGTGTGTAACCGGTCTTCCCCGAGTGAAATTCCCCACGGTGTATTACCATGAATACATCAAAAAGAACAAAAGAACTTACCATGACAGTTCCCCGAGCAAAGTCGTATGGTTTATCGAAAACCCAGAGCGTCTGCACCATGCAATCACATAGCAGTGATTTCCAAACAAAGGAAATCACATGCTGTGAATGCTTGGCTGATATAAAAGCGCTCTACGTGAACTTTAAAAATATAAATACAAAAGCCTGAAAGACTAGAGAAAGCGTAGCTGGAGTCGACGTCTCCGTTGTCTTCTTAGAAAAAAATATAGAATCGCAAAGTTTAATTGCGCTGGAGGTTGTAGAAGAAGACCGATAACAAGCCAAACACTTCACGGTGCGTGGCATCCATGTTTACAAAAAGTTTTCCGCAAATAAAAATAGGACGCCTCAGTGACTTCCCATTGGGTAATTATTAGTGTGTAACCGTAAACCCGAAATCATGCAAAACCCAGATCAAATCCAGCCCAAGTCAATTCCACATGGGGACCTCTAGGAACCGGCCTAGTGTAACCGCAACTATTATTGCAGCAAGTACCCCACCCTGAAAATTATGCAAATTGCTATAAAGGTTTTTGCATGGATACATTTACCCTCTCCACTTGCCTTGGAGCATTGCTGAATGTCATTCAATTCAAAAAGTCTTGCGACAGTTTCCTTAACGGTAAGAACACCAAACCATGTCATGTGACCATCCGCGTGGTAGGCATAGAACTGGTTGCCGTAACAACAAATGTCTGAGATCTCTGTTGAAAACAAAATAGGTCAAGCCATTGCTTACTGCGATAACAGTGTGTGCCACTTAATAAATAATATCTAGTCAGTTCTTATATAGCGCATTTCACATTGTCCCAATGCGCATTAATACAACTGATGGAGGACTTTTTCGGGCTGCATATGAAAGGCGCCTAACGCAGCCAAGCAGCTTACAATCATGAGGAGTTAGTACGTTAGTATGTTATGCCTCCAAGTAGGCTGTTGAACCGGATAACAATCTCCTACCTCCAGTAAGTTGATACCATCCAGCGACTTGGCCCAGCACTGGATCAAGTAGAAACACATCGGGTCCAATCCATGTGATGAGAAAACGATCTCTACAAATATCAAAACTACAGCTAAGAAACTACAGCTTTCGTCAGTTCAGAGTCGTAAGGGAACGGGGTGACAGTTTAAGGGAATGGGGAGATGAACGGGCAAGATGAATCCCTAATTATGCGAAGAAAAAAGTTACAGACAGTTGTTAGTTACCTTATCAACAGTAGCTTTGAGAAGTTCAAGGACTTGGGTCTGCATTCATCTGCGTTTGACTGAGATGTGATAATACCATGGCTGATGGAAATAACAATGACAATGGTTTATAATTTGGCATCATATGAATTTCATTTCTCATTTTTCATTCATTTCTCATTTTTCATTTGTTTCCCAATTTTCATTTGTTTCCCATTTTTCATTGATTTCTCATTTTTCATTCGTTTCCCATTTTTCATTCATTTCCTATTTTTCATTCGTTTTCCTATTTTCATTCATTTCCCATTTTTGATTCGTTTCCCACTTTTCATTTGTTTCCTATTTTTCATTTGTTTCCCAATTTTCATTTGTTTCTTATTTTTCATTTGTTTCTCATTTTCATTTGTTTCCTATTTTTCATTTGTTTCTCATTTTTCATTCATTTCCCATTTTTGATTCGTTTCCCATTTTTAATAGTTTATATACTGATCATTCCCATTACTCATTCAGTTCCCATTTCTCAATGGTTCTCATTCACTAAAGTAATGATGCCTATACTCACCCATATCCCAACACAGGAGATGGAGCAACCGCTAACAAGTGTTTATATTGCTGTGTTGATATCACTTGGCCATCCATACTTGCCTACATGAGAAAAGAATACAGTTGAACTCAGTTAAAACCCTTGCTGCAGTCCATGTGTACATGTTCTTACCTCCCACAGCCTGGACCCTGGTCTTGACGTGTAAATTGTAGCACTTTCCAGGTTGAATTGTTGGAGAAAACAAGCACCAAATTTACCTTCTCTGTATGAACGTAGAATAAAGAAAGTCACACACTAATAATAATAATAATAATAATAATAATAATAATAATAATAATAATAATAATAATAATAATAATAATAATAATAATAATAATAATAATAATAATAATAATAATAATAATAATAATAATAATAATAATAATAATAATAATAATAATAATAATAATAATAATAATAATAATAATAATAATAATAATAATAATAATAATAATAAATAATAATAATAATAATAATAATAATAATAATAATAATAATAATAATAATAATAATAATAATAATAAATAATAATAATAATAATAATAATAATAATAATAATAAATAAAAAAAAAAAATAAAAAGACTTTATTTTCAGAGGGTAGCACCAAATAGCAAAGCTGCGCAATTTGTGGGTAAAATGAAATAAAAGCAATCAAGCACAGGCCATAACACTTGTAGGTTTTCTAATTTGTTTTAGTACTAGTTATTGTACCTTGGTTTAGATCCTACCAGCCAGCACTGTAATCTGAAAGACAAGAAATCATTGGATCACTATCATCATCATCAATGTCATCATCATCATCATCATCATCATCACCATCAACATCATCACCATCATCACCATCATCACCATCACTATCATCATCATCAATGTCATCATCATCATCATCATCATCATCACCATCAACATCATCAATGTCATCATCATCATCATCATCATCATCATCATCATCACCATCAACATCATCACCATCATCATCACTATCATCACCATCATCACCATCACTATCATCATCATCAATGTCATCATCATCATCATCATCATCATCATCATCACCATCAACATCATCACCATCATCATCACTATCATCACCATCATCACCATCACTATCATCATCATCAATGTCATCATCATCATCATCATCATCATCACCATCATCACCATCTTCATAACATCATCATAGCTTTCATACATGTCTTGGCATCATCATCATCATCATTACCTCTACCATCACTCCATAATACTATAATCATTATCATTATCATTATCATCATCAATATTATATTATTACTCAAAACAAATTGCAAATATTATACATGTAATCAACGTCAATCTTCACCAGATGATAATCATTATCATCATAATTAATATTAACATTTAATCATCACATATAACTAATGACTTGTATTATTGTCCATTTGAACAACATGTTTAAATAGAATACATACGTCGCTAGGTCAAGCACTGCTGTTTTCGTCATGGTTGATACTAAGAGTTTTTCAGCAGCATAATCAATCTGATTGATGGCCATCTCACTCTTGCCGACGATGGCACTGGTATGACTTATTAAGCCTCTCTTACCATGGCCAGGATTTGCACCAAACTAAAATGCACAATGACATACAGGTTAAGAGAAGTTAAGTGACTTGTGATCAAAATATAAATTCTCCTTTACTCTTTAAAGAGACAGAAGGAGAATTTAAATTTTGATCAGAGATTACTGACAATGTTCTTACAAAGCCTTCATTCGTCTTGCACTACAAACCTTTGTTGGTAGATACACTGCACTAACAAACCCACGGTCATCGCTGGCAAACAGTCTAGTGTCGCTATCATCCCAGCACAGGCATGTTACTGTTGCATTCTTGTGCTCCTCTGATCGCCGCAAGTACTAAACATTAATGAAGAAGATTGATAATCAATCAACAATAGATAAGATTACAGTGCACATGTTATGTACTATGCCATAATCAAATTTCTCTTTTCACTTGGACACTGAAGATAACTATTGCACAGGTAGTCGAAACATCAGTCACGAACAACAGTCTTACTTTAAGATTAAATTCAGCCAGATAACTACACCCAACATACTGTTGGTACAGGATGTTGATATCATCTTGATGATGATGATGATGATAATAATAATGATGGTGATATATGATGATGATGATAATAATGATGGTGATATATGATGATGATGATAATAATAATGATGGTGATATATGATGATGATGATGATATATGATGATGATGATGATAATAATGATGATGATATATGATGATGATGATGGTGATATATGATGATGATGGTGATATATGATGATGATGATGGTGATATATGATGATGATGATGGTGATATATGATGATGATGATAATGATAATAATGATGATATATGATGATGATGATGATGATAATGATGATGATATATGATGATGATGATAATAATGATGGTGATATATGATGATGATGATAATGATGGTGATATATGATGATGATAATAATGATGGTGATGGTGATATATGATGATGATGATGGTGATATATGATGATGATGATGGTGATATATGATGATGATGATGGTGATATATGATGATGATGATATATGATGATGATGATGGTGATATATGATGATGATGATAATAATGATGGTGATATATGATGATGATGATAATAATGATGGTGATATATGATGATGATGATAATAATGATGGTGATATATGATGATGATGATAATGATGGTGATATATGATGATGATGATGATGATAATGATGATGATATATGATGATGATGATAATGATGGTGATGATATATGATGATGATGATAATGATGGTGATATATGATGATGATGATAATAATGATGATGATATATGATGATGATGATAATGATGGTGATGATATATGATGATGATGATAATGATGGTGATATATGATGATGATGATGATGATATATGATGATGATGATAATAATGATGGTGATATATGATGATGATGATAATAATGATGGTGATATATGATGATGATGATAATGATGATGATGATATATGATGATGATGATAATAATGATGGTGATATATGATGATGATGATAATAATGATGATGATATATGATGATGATGATAATAATGATGGTGATATATGATGATGATGATAATGATGGTGATATATGA
>JAUJYZ010001549.1:195000-227500 GCA_033675265.1 Actinostola sp. cb2023 | reverse complement strand
CTTGGGAAACTAATTCAGCCGGCGGCTTTCAAACTCGCACGACCTGGAATTGCTTGGTGTCCTGGACATCGAATACACTGTTTTTACCACAAACTCTCATTTCGAGTTATATATTTCTACTTGCTGACAGAACCTTTCAATTACGAACATTATGTAACATAGGCACCCTGCCGATGTTCTGCGACTGAATCGCAGAACATCAGCAGGGTGCCACGAATTCAGCAGACCACTAAGTTCGTCATGTGATGATGATGATGATGATGATGATGATGATGATGATGATGAGCATTACCTTGTTGCAAATCCTAAATAATTCTTTTCTTGTGCAAAGCAAACTTTAGTTATTGCTCCATCCTAAAAAAGGTGAATTAATCAGAAACAATTATTACTAAAGTTCTATAAACTGAAGTGAGCGTGTTGAATGTGTGGCCAATCAGAGCATGCGCTATATATTATAGTTATTTTATAAAATGTCCTAAAACCAACTGTACCTTGGTTACTATGAGCCTAAAATACTCCAATGTCTTCTTGTTGTACAGATACAACCCCCCAGAAGTGGCTCCAATAGCAATGAACTTCTTCCCAGCAGATATACAAGTGTACTTGGTCAAAGAAGATACAATAATAATTAAACAAATGACATCACGTCTTGTATAAATAGGGAACTTTAGCTTTACAAAATCTATTACGTCAACGACATCAACCGGAAGTGTAAATAACTTCTGTTTGGGGTTTCGTACATTAGAGATTTAGTCCTAGCCTAAGCCTGTGAGGTTACTTCATCCACAGGGAATACCAACTATGAAGGTATGAAACTCCGAACAGAAGATATTTACACTTCCGTTTGACGTTGCTGTCATAGAATTTGTAAATAATATCAATAATGAGCAAACCTATGTACATGGGGGTGGGGGGTACTCACAATAAGTTAGGGTGGGAGGGTGGGGTGTGTCACCCATACCTCTGAACCCCTAAGCCCTGGAATTGACTTACATATGTCTGTGTATCGAATCATGGACGAAATTATGAAAAATTTAAAATTGAAGGCTGCATTTTTAAATGTTAATTCTTTACTATTCTAAGCTTACAATTTATTTCGTAATTAACTTATAAGATTTGTACTTTTTCCAATAAAAAGTAACTACATCTGCCATATATTCTGTACCTTCAATATATTATATTCTCAAAAGCTTTGTTGGGAGTAAAATAATTTTGACATTTTTCCAAAATACTGAAAGTTTCGTGTCTCTGCTTGCCGCAGCTTGGAATTATGAGGGAATTCTCACGAAATTTTGACAAAAGAGGAGTACAAACCTACCTTAATTCTAGAGGACGTCCTTGCTGCTCCGTATATATCCTTCAAACTGCCCATTTCTACAAGAAAGACGCCATATTCGCCTAAAACCTTCAACAGAGCGCCACCTCCACTTTCAGCCGCCATCTTTGTTTTTGTTATCTTTTCCGAGAAAAACTGGGAATTACATGGCATTCGGAAGCTCGTCGGTATTCATTCGTATTCACGAATTTTTATAAATTATTTCTAAATGACTAAAAAAAATTATTAGATATCTCTAGTAATACGTATTTTATTTATTTATTTATTTATTTATTTATTAATGATTTCTAGAGAATATCATGATGATAATATCAATATTATTGATTTTAATAAGAAGACAATTTTTACGAACGGTGCCCGAAGCTGTAGCGGAAGATTCCGAAAGGTCTTGTGATATGTTCGTGACGCACGTGTCTTCATCACATGACTTTTGGTTATAAAAGCGGAAGTTTGCCTTCGTTGTTTCTTCTTCTCTCAAAATTCTTTGTCAAGAAGTTGAAAGAAGCTTGATTCAAGATGAAAGGATTTGCTGCCCTCGTCTGCGTTTTGTTCCTTAGTTATGCTCAGGGATTCGAAAGGTAAGAACTTGAACGAGTTTTTGTCAGTTCTGACAGACATCGCCTCTGCTTCTTGCGATCCGTTAATTTGCCTTCTACTTCTATAGTTTGATCAGATTTGAGAAAGAACTGTTTTCATTGAGGTGAAATTCACACACATGTTTCTGTAAAAACAAATGTTTTTCATTTCATTTTGACGCTCGACAACATCATGCATCGAGTCGAAATTATTGAAGATCACTGCTTTGAAATTGCCCTCGTGCTAAGAACGAGTGGTAGGATAAGGACTAAGCGTTCTCGCAGATTATATTACATTGTACATATATGTACACTGTACCTGATGTAGTGTTGAAACGTTTCATTGACAGCGAAGCGTAGATTGAGAACTCGTGACTCTATATGCTGTTAACTTAAGTTTTACTGTTAGATCGATCTTGTAAAAAAATGAATCTCGTTACTAGTATCTGTCTGTCTTCAAATGACAGGCAAACACTGTCCTTCATGTGCTATCAAGCAGAGAGTATTTTATTGCTTGGTTTCAATCAGCTGATAAAAGTCCATGAATCTCATTATCTGCCTTCAAACGACAGGCAATTAAACACTGTCCTTAATTCATGTACTATCAACCAGAGAGTATTCTATTGCTTGGTTTCAATCAGCTGATAAAAGTCCTTGAATCATATTATCTGCCTTCAAATGACAGGCAAACAGTGCCCTTCATGTACTATCAACTAGTATCTGATTAAAGATTAAAGATTAAAGACCAGAGAGTATTCTATTGCTTGGTTTCAATCAGCTGGTAAAAGTCTATGAATCTCATTATCTGCCCTTCAAATGACAGGCAAACACTGTCCTTCATGTACTATCAACCAGAGAGTATTCTATTGCTTGGTTTCAATCAGCTGATAAAAGTCCTTGAATCTCATTATCTGCCTTCAAATGACAGGCAAACACTGCCCTTCATGTGCTATCAACCAGAGAGTATTTGATCTGCTGGTATAAGTCCATGAATCTCTGTCGCCAAATGACAGACAAACACTGTATACAACATTGTACCCTTGATGTGCTACAATCAACTACCCCTCCCCCCTCCCCCCCCCCCCCTCCTCCCTCCTCCCTCTCCCCCCCCTCCCCCTACCACCTCCCCCCTAAATTTTGCTCAATAGAACTTGGATTACTAACAGGACAAACTTGTTGCATTCTATAGTCCATTGCTTAGAATCCCTTTGCACAAGATGTCAACAATACGCCAGGAACTCAAGAAAGTTGGTATCTCAGCCCAAGACATCTATAATAAGATGAAAGGACACAGGTACAAGGGGAAATTGACCGGGGATGTGCCTGAACCATTGACTGACTACATGGATGCGCAGTATTATGGAGAGATTGACATCGGTACTCCTGGACAACTCTTCAAGGTTGTCTTTGATACTGGTTCCTCTAATCTTTGGGTGCCGTCCAAACACTGCAAATGGTCCAACATTGCTTGCTGTAAGTCTATGATGAAAGCGTAACATAAGCTGCTCGGCTGCCATGGGCACCTATCATATGCAGCCTGAAAAAGTCCTCCATCGGTTGTAAAGCGCATTGAGACAATGTGAAATGCATTATATAAGAACGTCCATTATTATTATTATTATTATTATTATTATTATTATTATTATTATTATTATTATTATTATTTATTATTATATTATTATTATTATTATTATTATTATTATTATTATTATTATTATTATTATTATTATTATTATTATTATTATTATTATATTATTATTATTATTATTATTATTATTATTATTATTATTATTATTATTATTATTATTATTATTATTATTATTATTATTATTATTATTATTATTATTATTATTATTATTATTATTATTATTATTATTACTATTATTATTATTATTACTATTATTATTATTATTATTACTATTATTATTATTATTATGACAATGATGAGATGATGATGACATTAATGACAGATGATGATGATTGACAATAGTGGTAATAAAAAATTATAAACTGATGTTGTCATGGTAATGATGATATTGATGATGATGATGGTGGTGACAATTAATAATGAAAATAGTTACAATATTGGAGTTATAATGATGGTGTTGATGATGATGATTATATTTAATTAAATATATTTTCAACAATTTTTTTTTTTGTAATCCGAATTTTCTTTTGTTAAATTTAAATAAATATGTACCAACCTAGTACAAGTACATGTATAGCTTAAACTTACTTTTCTTTTCTTGTGTTTCAGTGCTGCATAACAAGTATGATTCAGATAAATCAAGCACGTACAAGAAGAATGGAACAGCGTTTTCTATTCGCTACGGCAGTGGAAGTCTGTCAGGATATTTGAGCACCGATACTGTCTCGGTAAGAAATGGTGCAACCCAACATTCCTTCCATCCTTCGCTCACTCCTTCCCTTAGATAGATACTCCTTGCAGCTGTCAGACTGACAAACATTAACAGTGAATCCCCTTAAACACCCTTGCTGTAATTGCTGTTTATATCTTTCTGTAATAAATGTATTTTAGGTTGCTGGTATTAAAGTAAAGGACCAGACATTTGCCGAGGCGTTAAAGGAGCCAGGAATTGCATTTGTGGCTGCAAAATTTGATGGTATTCTTGGCATGGGATATTCTACCATTTCTGTTGATGGAGTTGTTCCTGTGTTTTACAACATGGTTGCCCAAAAGCTTGTTGAAGCACCAGTGTTTTCCTTCTACTTAAGCAGGTTAGAAATATGAGTGTGTAGCTCGAAAGCTTGGTTTATTTCTAAAATAAATTCCAGGTTTATGCAGGGGTTTCAATAGAAGCCAGTTACCACTGGAGCTCTGGTGGTTATTTACCGTTCCTTCGGCGGTTACTTTTGTCAATGTATGATCACACAGATCTAAAAACAATCATTGAGTATACAGCTACTTTGAGCATCTCGTACATCTACTTAAAACATTAATGAAACCCCTGTTTATGATACACATATTTACTTATTAGGTTAGCAATAGTCATTGATAGTCACTTGTGTTTTGTACAACAGAGATCCTTCAAAAAGTCCTGGCGGCGAGTTGATTATAGGTGGCAGTGACCCCAAGTATTACAAGGGTAACTTTACTTACCTCACCGTTGTCAAGGAAGGCTACTGGCAGTTCAAGATGGATGGGTAAGATTGTAGGATGGATGGATGGATGGATGGTTGGATGGATGGATGGATGTAGAATGGATGGATGGATGAATGGATTGATGGAGGAATGGAGGAATGGAGGAATGGATGAATGGATGAATGGATGGATGAATGAATGGATGGATGGATGAATGAACAGATGGATGGATTGATGAATGGATGGATGAATGGATGGATGGATTGATGAATGGATTGATTAATGGATGGATGGGTGAGATGAGATATGGATTAATATAGAGAGAAACAATTCCTTTTTGTTTCAATACACAGTGTTACCGTAAATGGAACCTCGTTCTGTAATGGTGGTTGTCAAGCAATTGCTGACACAGGAACATCACTCATCGCTGGTCCTACTGCTGAGATTACTAAGCTAAACGCACTGATTGGAGCCACACCGATCCTTGGGGGAGAGGTAAGCCATGTCGATTTATGATGATGATGATAAATATGATGATGAAGGTAATTATTATGATGATGACGATGGTGGTGATGATGATAGTTGTGGTTGATGATTATAATATGATGATGATGATGACAATTGCTTCCCTTGTTGTTCAGTGCATGGTCGACTGTACCAAGATTCCCAGTATGCCAAACATTGACTTCAAACTTGCTGGAAAGACTTTCACTTTGACAAGTGAACAATACGTTTTGAAGGTATGTTTATGTTACAGTACAACACTTATGATGGTGATGATGATAAATGATGCTTTCAGATTAAACTCTTGTCTAGACCAGTCATCAATCAATCTAGCTTTGTTATGATTGGTTAAGGCCACACCCATGTTGTTTGATTGACATCCGACTAGTTTCCAACCAGACAATAAATAATAGAATGTCATACTTCAACATTGAAATTTATAATCCAAATTGTTATAACATAATAAATAATAATGGCTATTCTTATAAGTTTCAAGTTTAAGTTTCAAGTTTATTACAACAAAATAACGATTTAAAATTTACAAATTTAGCACCATCCCGCAAATAGCAAAACAACTAATCTAGGCGGGAGGTGATGTCCCCTTATAACTGCATTTCACATTGTCTCAATGCGCTTTACAACGGATGGAGGACTAGCTTGCACCCATGGCTGCTGAGCAGCTTACAATGTACTAATTATGAAAATCTTCTTCCTAAGATTACTGCCCTTGGGAAGACTGTATGCATTAGCGGCTTCCTTGGTCTGGATGTACCGGCTCCTATGGGCCCCCTGTGGATTCTGGGTGATGTGTTTATTGGTCCATATTACACTGAATTTGACTTGGCACACAACCGCGTTGGTTTTGCCGAGACAGTGTAGTCAAACAATAAGTATCTGGTTAAAACACGGGCAGCCCAATCATTTCTTTTGAGAAAAAAATATGTCTTATTTGATGGGCTTCCTGTGGTAGAGTGCATGGCAGAAATTATATTGGGCTCCCTGTGTTTGTGACGAATGCCACAGGAAGCCCAGCACGCTCTATCACATGAATACAATAAAAACGCATGTAAAAGTAACTGAACTTGTAATCCTGAATTCACTAAACAGTGAGCAGTATCTCTAGACACCTGACCAAGCTGAACAATTAGATCAGAGTCACAAGCGTTTCTGAGTAAGAGAGAGTAGCAGTACTTGTACTTGTGCATTGGAGCTACAAGCTTACCGTATGATATTCACCTATATCTCGTGAATAACTGGATTTTGAATTTGTTTATTTCTTTAAAATATTTTTCAAATTATGTTTGGTTTGACTTTTTTATTAGTTTCCCTCGCGATGTTTTGTAAAAGTTTGAAATAAAATAATGATGTAATCAGTAAACATTCAATCTTTCATTGTGTATTGTGTATTGTTATCCATGCAGAGCCCAGTCACCTTCCCCCTCTCCCTGTGAGTCACTTTCCCCTATGAGTCCCCTCCTCCCCTGGGCAAGGGTATTTGTAATAATAAGAAATGTCACTTTATCACTGTGGTTTGCCTGTGCTCCTCCCTGAGTTCCCTTCCCCCTCCCTGTGAGTGTCCTTACTTCCCGTGAGCCCTCCCTTCTCCCCTGGGCAAGGGTATTTGTAATAATGATTCCTCCATCAATGTGATTGATATGTTTTATTTATAGCAGTGTTTAGCTAGATAAATCACTTACAAGTAAGCGATATGATTGCTAGTTATTAGTTGAGCTACAGTGACTATATTCCTGCCATCACTAAATATTGTATTGCTTTGTAGTTATAGACCGACAAAAGACTGCAGTTTCTTCAAATACTTGATGGATCTGTGATAAAAGCCTTTGTCTTCTGAATGGTTTTCGTCTGAAACAATTTAATATATAGTTTATTTAGTCATTTTATCTTTTGAGTTTATGTCTCGCCGATTAGTCTTGGCACTTGTGCCAAACTAGAAGTTATTGAGACTTTAATTTTTATTATTATTATTATAGCTTTAGTCTCGCCTCAGGTGAGAGAATAGGAGGAGTACTGGAGCCAAAGAAAATAATGTAGTGTCAAGTCCTCCTCTTCTCAATTTAGCACAGGGAACCCATTAGTTTTTCTCTTACCATTGCTATCGACTGATCGTCGATTGTAATCACCATGAATGTCCCTTCCAGGTCTAAAGAGTGTAGGCCAATGGCCCGATCGCAAACCGCCGGTTTGATTGGACGCGGTTGTTGTGTTAGACGCATCAATCCCTTTGTTTGTATGATTGGACGCGGTTGTTGTGTTACACGCATCATTGACAACCAAACATGTTGCTATAGCAACCAATAGTAGCAACTGCGTAGTCTTCATGGTAGTTAGGGGAAACTAAGTATGAAAGAAAACAGCCAGGACAACTTAAAAATGAGAGAAAACGGAAGAAAAGTAGAAAAAGAAGGGGTAGAGCGAAGAAAGAAATGACTGGGAGAGAGTAAGTATAACTACAGGATGAAAAGAGATTGTTCAGAAGAGAATGAAGTAGGAACAGTCGGATCAAGAAGTATTGACATTGAAACTGAACAAAAAGAGCAAGGTATTCAAGAAAGAGAAATAAAATATGCTAAAAGAGAAAGAGAAATAAATATCATGGGGAGTGAATGTGGCATTGAGTACAAGGGAAAAACGATCGAGGGAGCAGCGAAGGAAGAAAAAGAAAGAGAAGAAGATCAAGGAAAAGCAAGAAGAGGAACAAGGAAAAGCAAGAAGAAGAACAAGGAAAAGCAAGAAGAAGAACAAGGAAAAGCAAGAAGAAGAACAAGGAAAAGCAAGAAGAAGAACAAGCAAAAGCAAGAAGAAGAACAAGCAAAAGCAAGAAGAAGAACAAGGAAAAGCAAGAAGAAGAACAAGGAAAAGCAAGAAGAACAAAAGAAAAAGCAAGAAGAACAACAACACAAAGCAAGAAGAACAAAAGAAAAAGCAAGAAGAAGAACAAGGAAAAGCAAGATGAAGAACAAGGAAAAGCAAGATGAAGAACAAGGAAAAGCAAGAAGAACAACAACACAAAGCAAGAAGAAGAACAAGAAAAACTGAGAAAGAACTGAGAAAGAGCAGTGAGGGAAGAAGAAGAAGAAGAAGAAGTAGTAGTAGTAGTAGTAGCCAAGGCAAAAGGAAATATATAGAGCCGAAAAGAAAACAAGAACATAAACAAAATTTCCAAATAGCTCGAACAAAAGAAGAAAATCTGACCAAGAAGAAGAGACTGAGAAAATGAACAAGAAAGAAAAAATATTAAAGAAAAATCAAAATACTATCAGTTAAGCTTTTGATAACCATAAACACATACCTTAACACTGCACAATAAATAGCTCTTTATCGTACGACACAACGGAATGAGAGTAGTTTTGTCAAGAGTTGTACAGTTTATATTCACTCGTTCGTCATTAATATTTTATATCCGATAGAGAGAGGCAGATTCTTCCCCGGATGGGGAGGGGGGGTACTACTTCGGGGTAAAAAGGGTAGGAATGACCGTTGGAAAACGTACCTATGAACGGACCCTAAAAATTACTTACAAAAAGAACTGATTACAGTAAATGTATCACCGTTTATTGTTGGCTTGGCACCCGTGGGCGAGTTTTCAGGAAAGAACCAGGACACTTCGCTTTGACAACCCTAAAAAAAATTACCAAAATGACGATTTCAACCCCTAAATAATACGACGGTCATCCCAGGGAGTACCCCCCCCCCCCCCCCCCGGAATTCTTCTTTCCACACCCGCGACCGGTTTTCAGATTCACTTAGGAATCAATAACCAGTCAATTAACTTTCTTAAGTAGTTCAATTATCGAGATGAGTGACTGTGTTACAGGTGAATGTGTCCACGAGGAAATTGAAGTCTGTTAACATCATTTATTTATTCCTTAAAAGGTAACACTCAACCGTATTTGGATAAACGTTATATATATGTATTCTTGGGACCAAGTACAGTGTATATATGGGAGTATGCTATATACATGTCTAGATACCTCAACTTAGTGAGTTTGTTTGGATTTTTTGTGAAGAAACTCAGTAAAGTAGTTGCTTTTCATTCAAATGTCTTCGTTTTTGATCTGTTCATGCTGCGTAAAACCGGCTTCTTTTCTATTTAGGACCCTCGGGTGGGCTTCATGATCATTTCGAGATTGGCTTCATTGCGGACTGAATAATTCAACAAGGGGACTTCTTTTTCAAATGCCAATGCTGCACATATTCATTGAGATTGGCTTCAGCCTAAAATATTACAACTATAATAATACAATAGGACAACTGAAGACATTTTTCTACATATTTGCTAGTGAGGATTAATTAATTACCGCGCTCAAGCCACCATTCGAAATACAGTAAAATACCAACATGGAGTATAAACCAATTAAGTGTTTTTTTCAGTGTTTATTTCTGTTACTTTGACTTTCCTTAAGGCACTGCTTCTTTTCGAGATTACATTATTATTATTATTATTATTATTATTATTATTATTTGCAAACTCGAGAGGGGGCCTTCTTTTTAAGATGGGCTTCTTTAAAGCTTCTTTTCGAGGTTACGGTATACCCTTTGGCCTATACTACTGTTTCGTAACCTGTAAAATTGGACAAAGAAACCAAAACAATCTTTCTGAGGCTTGGTTGACAGGTTGAACTTTATATTTGTAATATTATTATATTATTGGTACCGTTACACTTTCCACAAAATCAGGATAGCTGACGGACGCTCTACCGTAAAATAAAATGGATAACACACTTTCTCATTTTTATAGTTTTACATATTTTGTATATTATAGATCATATATATATTTATTTTCTTTTTGAGTTTTTGTTAGGGCCACAAGTTTATCAGTTACTTCTATACTGTCACGTGTTACCCTCTTTAAATAAAGTCTTACTTACTTACTTACTTACTTTCTCACGAACGTTAATTTAAAATGTTTTTAAAACTGAAATGAGAATTAGGAGTTGAATTTCGCTGTTGAGTTCCCTGTGCACTTATCGCTGAAGTTACGTCAAAAGCCCAATGATATCTCAAAAGTGACTGTCAGGGTCACTCAACCCAGCCTAGGGGTACCCAACCAGTCGAGTGAAAGCAGTAAAGCACTTTTGGAAATTAAATATTGATCTCTGATTGTTTGCCATTCCTTCCTCCTCCCTGTGAGTCAGCTTCTCCTATAAGTCCCCTCCCTTCTCCTCTTGGCCCACCTGGGCAAGGGTATTTCCCCTCCCTATGAGCCCTTCCCCCTCCCTGTGAGTGCCCTTCCCCCTCCCTGCGAGCCCTTCCCCGTCCCTGCGAGTCCTCTACCCCCTCCCTGTGAGTCAGCTTCTCCTATGAGTCCCCTCCTTTCTCCTCTTGGCCCACCTGAGCAAGGGTATTTCCCCTCCCTGTGAGCCCTTCCCCCTCCCTGCGAGTCCTCTACCCCCTCCCTGTGAGTCAGCTTCCCCTATGAGTCCCCTCCCTTCTCCCCTGGGCAAGGGTATTTGTAATAATGACTCCTCCATTAATGTGATTGAAATGTTTTATTTATAGCAGTGTTTAGCTAGATAAATCACTTACAAGTAAGCGATATGATTACTAGTTATTAGTTGAGCTACAGTGACTATTTTCCTGCCATCAGTACATTGTATTGCTTTGTAGTTATAGACCTACAAAAGACTGCAGTTTCTTCAAATTCTTGATGGATCTGTGGTAAAAGCCTTTGTCTTCTGAATGGTTTTCGTCTGAAACAATTTAATATATAGTTTATTTAGTCATTTTATCTTTTGAGTTTATGTCTCCCCGATTAGTCTTGACACTTGTGCCAAACTAGAAGTTATTGAGACTTTAATAAAGTTGTTATTATTATTATTATTATTATTATTATTATTATTATAGCTTTAGTCTCAGTAAGCAAAGCAACGCCCCTTTCGGGCCGAGCCGTGCACCCCTTAATGTCCATTATATAGGGAGAACTCTCCACTCCCCGTCAGGTGAGAGAATAGGAGGAGTACTGGAGCCAAAGAAAATAATGTAGTATCCAGTCCTCCTCTTCTCAATTTAGCACAGGGAACCCATTAGTTTTTCTCTTACCATTGCTATCGACTGATCGTCGATTGTAATCACCATGAATGTCCCTTCCAGGTCTTACAGGAACGGCAATAAAGCCTTCTCCACCCGATCGCAAACCGTAACGACCTTTCTTTCTTTGATTGGTCGTGTTTGTTGTGTTGGACGCATCATTGACAACCAAACATGTTGCTATAGCAACCAATAGTAGCAACTGCGTAGTCTTCATGGTAGTTAGGGGAAACTAAGTATGAAAGAAAACAGCCAGGACAACTTAAAAATGAGAGAAAACGGAAGAAAAGTAGAAAAAGAAGGGGTAGAGCGAAGAAAGAAATGACTGGGAGAGAGTAAGTAACTACAGGATGAAAAGAGATTGTTCAGAAGAGAATGAAGTAGAACAGTCGGATCAAGAAGTATTGACATTGAAACTGAACAAAAAGAGCAAGGTATTCAAGATAGAGAAATAAAATATGCTAAAAGAGAAAGAGAAATAAATATCATGGGGAGTGAATGTGGCATTGAGTACAAGGAAAAAACGATCGAGAAAAGATGCAAAAAGAACAAGGGAAAGAAGAACAAAGAAAAAGCAAGAAGAAGAACAAGGTTCAAGGAAAAAGCAAGAAGAACAATGAAGAAGAAGAACAAGGAAACAAGGAAAAGCAAGAAGAAGAACAAGGAAAAGCAAGAAGTAACAAGACAAGAAGAAACAAGAACAAAAGAAGAGCAAGAAGAATTCAAGAAGAACAAGGAAAAGCAAGAAGAAGAACAAGGAAAAGCAAGAAGAAGAACAAGGAAAAGCAAGAAGAAGAACAAGGAAAAGCAAGAAGAAGAACAAGGAAAAGCAAGAAAAAAGAAGAACAAGGAAAAGCAAGAAGAAGAACAAGGAAAAGCAAGAAGAAGAACAAGGAAAAGCAAGAAGAAGAACAAGGAAAAGCAAAAGAAAAAAGAATCAAACAAGAAGAAGAATTGAAAAGAAACAAGAAGAAGAAGGAAGAAGAACAAGGAAAAGCAAGAAGAAGAACAAGGAAAAGCAAGAAGAAGAACAAGAAAAGCAAGAAGAAGAACAAGGAAAAGCAAGAAGAAAAAGAAAAAGAAGAAGAACAAGAAAAAGAAGAAAAAAAGAAGAAGAACAAGGAAAAGCAAGAACAAGGAAAAGCAAGAAGAAGAACAAGAAAAGCAAGCAAAGAAGAACAAGGAAAAGCAAGGAAAAAGCAAGAAGAAGAAGAAGAAGGAAAAGCAAGAAGAAGAAAGAAAAAAAGCAAAGAAGAACAAGGAAAAGCAAGCAAGAAAAAGCAAGAAGAAGAACAGAAGAACAAGGAAAGAAAAAAAAAAAGCAAGCAAGAAGAACAAGAAAAGCAAGAAAAAGAAGAACAAGAAGAAAGAACAAGAAAAAGAAGAAGAAGAACAAGGAAAAGAACAAGAAAAGCAAGAAGAAGAAAGGAAAAGCAAGAAGAAGAACAAGAAAAGCAAGAAAAGAGCAAGAAGAAGAAAAGAGCAAGAAGAAGAACAAGGAAAAAGGAAGAAGAAGAACAAGAAAAGAAGAAGAAGAAGCAAGAAGAAGAACAAGGAAAAGTAGAAGACAAGAAAAAGCAGTAAGAACCAAGAAAGAACAAGAAAAGCAAAAGGAAAAGATAAGAAAGCAGAAGAAGAAAGAAGAAAAAGAAAAGAAGAACAAGAAAAAGCAAGAAGAACAAAAAAGCCAAAAAGCAAGAAGAAGAACAAAAAAGCAAAAAGAACAAGGAAAGCTGACCAAGAAGAAGAAGAAGAAGAAGAGAAAGTAGTGAACAAGAAAAGAAAATATCAAAAAAGAAAAAAGAACAGAAACAAAATTTCCAAAGCTCGAAAAAAGGAAGAAAATCAAAGAAGAAGAGACTGAGAAAATGAACAAAAAGAAAGAAAAAAAAATATCAAAATACTATCAGTAAAGCTTTTGATAACCATAAACACATACCTTAACACTGCACAATAAATAGCTCTTTATCGTACGACACAACGGAATGAGAGTAGTTTTGTCAAGAGTTGTACAGTTTATATTCACTCGTTCGTCATTAATATTTTATATCCGATAGAGAGAGGCAGATTCTTCCCGGATGGGGAGGGGGGGGGGGGGGGGTACTACTTCGGGGTAAAAAGGGTAGGAATGACCGTTGGAAAACGTACCTATGAACGGACCCTAAAAATTACTTACAAAAAGAACTGATTACAGTAAATGTATCACCGTTTATTGTTGGCTTGGCACCCGTGGGCGAGTTTTCAGGAAAGAACCAGGACACTTCGCTTTGACAACCCTAAAAAAAATTACCAAAATGACGATTTCAACCCCTAAAAAATACGACGGTCATCCCAGGGAGTACCCCCCCCCCCCCCGGAATTCTTCTTTCCACACCCGCGACCGGTTTTCAGATTCACTTAGGATAAATAACCAGTCAATTAACTTTCTTAAGTAGTTCAATTATCGAGATGAGTGACTGTGTTACAGGTGAATGTGTCCACGAGGAAATTGAAGTCTGTTAACATCATTTATTTATTCCTTAAAAGGTAACACTCAACCGTATTTGGATAAACGTTATATATATGTATTCTTGGGACCAAGTACAGTGTATATATGGGAGTATGCTATATACATGTCTAGATACCTCAACTTAGTGAGTTTGTTTGGATTTTTTTGTGAAAAAACTCAGTAAAGTAGTTGCACGTCTTGCTTTTCATTCAAATGTCTTCGTTTTTGATCTGTTCATGCTGCGTAAAACCGGCTTCTTTTCTATTTAGGACCCTCGGGTGGGCTTCATTTCGAGATTGGCTTCTTCGCGGACTGAATAATTCAAGAAGGGGACTTCTTTTTCAAATGCCAATGCTGCACATATTCATTGAGATTGGCTTCAGCCTAAAATATTACAACTATAATAATACAATAGGACAACTGAAGACATTTTTCTACATATTTGCTAGTGAGGATTAATTAATTACCGCGCTCAAGCCACCATTCGAAATACAGTAAAATACCAACATGGAGTATAAACCAATTAAGTGTTTTTTTCAGTGTTTATTTCTGTTACTTTGACTTTCCTTAAGGCACTGCTTCTTTTCGAGATTACATTATTATTATTATTATTATTATTATTATTATTATTATTTGCAAACTCGAGAGGGGGCCTTCTTTTTAAGATGGGCTTCTTTAAAGCTTCTTTTCGAGGTTACGGTATACCCTTTGGCCTATACTACTGTTTCGTAACCTGTAAAATTGGACAAAGAAACCAAAACAAACTTTCTGAGGCTTGGTTGACAGGTTGAACTTTATATTTGTAATATTATTATATTATTGGTACCGTTACACTTTCCACAAAATCAGGATAGCTGACGGACGCTCTACCGTAAAATAAAATGGATAACACACTTTCTCATTTTTATAGTTTTACATATTTTGTATATTATAGATCATATATATATTTATTTTCTCTTTTGAGTTTTTGTTAGGGCCACAAGTTTATCAGTTACTTCTATACTGTCACGTGTTACCCTCTTTAAATAAAGTCTTACTTACTTACTTACTTACTTTCTCACGAACGTTAATTTAAAATGTTTTTAAAACTGAAATGAGAATTAGGAGTTGAATTTCGCTGTTGAGTTCCCTGTGCACTTATCGCTGAAGTTACGTCAAAAGCCCAATGATATCTCAAAAGTGACTGTCAGGGTCACTCAACCCAGCCTAGGGGTACCCAACCAGTCGAGTGAAAGCAGTAAAGCACTTTTGGAAATTAAATATTGATCTCTGATTGTTTGCCATTCCTTCCTCCTCCCTGTGAGTCAGCTTCTCCTATAAGTCCCCTCCCTTCTCCTCTTGGCCCACCTGGGCAAGGGTATTTCCCCTCCCTATGAGCCCTTCCCCCTCCCTGTGAGTGCCCTTCCCCCACCCTGCGAGCCCTTCCCCGTCCCTGCGAGTCCTCTACCCCCTCCCTGTGAGTCAGCTTCTCCTATGAGTCCCCTCCTTTCTCCTCTTGGCCCACCTGAGCAAGGGTATTTCCCCTCCCTGTGAGCCCTTCTCCCTCCCTGCGAGTCCTCTACCCCCTCCCTGTGAGTCAGCTTCCCCTATGAGTCCCCTCCCTTCTCCCCTGGGCAAGGGTATTTGTAATAATGACTCCTCCATTAATGTGATTGAAATGTTTTATTTATAGCAGTGTTTAGCTAGATAAATCACTTACAAGTAAGCGATATGATTACTAGTTATTAGTTGAGCTACAGTGACTATTTTCCTGCCATCAGTACATTGTATTGCTTTGTAGTTATAGACCTACAAAAGACTGCAGTTTCTTCAAATTCTTGATGGATCTGTGGTAAAAGCCTTTGTCTTCTGAATGGTTTTCGTCTGAAACAATTTAATATACAGTTTATTTAGTCATTTTATCTTTTGAGTTTATGTCTCCCCGATTAGTCTTGACACTTGTGCCAAACTAGAAGTTATTGAGACTTTAATAAAGTTGTTATTATTATTATTATTATTATTATTATTATTATTATTATTATTATTATTATAGCTTTAGTCTCAGTAAGCAAAGCAACGCCCCTTTCGGGCCGAGCCGTGCACCCCTTAATGTCCATTATATAGGGAGAACTCTTCACTCCCCGTCAGGTGAGAGAATAGGAGGAGTACTGGAGCCAAAGAAAATAATGTAGTATCCAGTCCTCCTCTTCTCAATTTAGCACAGGGAACCCATTAGTTTTTCTCTTACCATTGCTATCGACTGATCGTCGATTGTAATCACCATGAATGTCCCTTCCAGGTCTTACAGGAACGGCAATAAAGCCTTCTCCACCCGCTCGCAAACCATAACGACCTTTCTTTCTTTGATTGGTCGTGTTTGTTGTGTTGGACGCATCATTGACAACCAAACATGTTGCTATAGCAACCAATAGTAGCAACTGCGTAGTCTACATGGTAGTTAGGGGAAACTAAATATGAAAGAAAACAGCCAGGACAACTTAAAAATGAGAGAAAACGGAAGAAAAGTAGAAAAAGAAGGGGTAGAGCGAAGGAAGAAATGACTGGGAGAGAGTAAGTAACTACAGGATGAAAAGACGGATTGTTCAGAAGAGAATGAAGTAGGAACAGTCGGATCAAGAAGTATTGACATTGAAACTGAACAAAAAGAGCAAGGTATTCAAGAAAGAGAAATAAAATATGCTAAAAGAGAAAGAGAAATAAATATCATGGGGAGTGAATGTGGCATTGAGTACAAGGGAAAAAAGATCGACGGAGCAGCGAAGGAAGAAAAGGAAAAAGAAGAAGAAACAAGGAAAAGCAAGAAGAGGAACAAGGAAAAGCAAGAAGAAGAACAAGAAAAAGAAGAAGAAGGACAAGGAAAAGCAAGAAGAAGAACAAGGAAAAGCAAGAAGAAGAAGAAGAAGGAAAAACAAGCAAGAAGAAGAAAGAACAAGGAAAAGCAAGAAGAAGAACAAGGAAAAGCAAGAAGAAGAAAAAGAAAAAAGAAGAAGAAGAAAAAGAAAAAGCAAGAAGAAGAACAAGGAAAAAGCAAGAAGAAGAACAAGGAAAAGCAAGAAGAAGAAGAAGAAGAAAAAAGCAAGAAGAAGAACAAAGAAAAGCAAGAAGAAGAACAAGAAAAAGCAAGAAGAAGAACAAGGAAAAAGCAAGAAGAAGAACAAGGAAAAGCAAGAAGAAGAACAAGCAAGAAAAGAACAAGAAAAAGAAGAAGAAGAAGAACAAGGAAAAGCAAGAAGAACAAGAAAAAGCAAGGAAAAGCAAGAAGAAGAACAAGGAAAAGCAAGAAGAAGAAGAACAAGGAAAAAGCAAGAAGAAGAAAGAAAAAGCAAGAAGAAGAAAAGCAAAAGAAGAAGAAGAACAAGGAAAAGCAAGAAGAAGAACAAGGAAAAGCAAGAAGAAGAACAAGGAAAAGCAAGAAGAAGAACAAGGAAAAGCAAGAAAGAAGAACAAGAAAAACAAGAAGAAGAAGAACAAGAAAAGCAAGCAAGAAGAAACAGGAAAAAGAAGCAAGAAGAAGAAGCAAGGAACAAGGAAAAGCAAGAAGAAGAAGAACAAGAAAAAGCAAAAAAGCAAGAAGAAGAACAAGGAAAAGCAAGAAGAAGAACACAAGGAAAAGCAAGAAGAAGAACAAGGAAAAGCAAGAAGAAGAACAAGAAAAGCAAGAAGAAGAACAAGGAAAAGCAAGAAGAAGAACAAGGAAAAGCAAGAAGAAAGCACAAGAAAAGCAAAAGCAAGAAGAAACAAGGAAAAGCAAGAAAAAAGAACAAGGAAAAGCAAGAAGAAGAACAAGGAAAAGCAAGAAAAGAAGAACAAGGAAAAGCAAGAAGAAGAAACAAGGAAAAGCAAGAAGAAAGAAAAGCAAGAAAAAGCAAGAAGAAGAAAGAAAGAAAAGCAAGAAGAAGAACAAGGAAAAGCAAGAAGAAGAACAAGAAAAAGCAAGAAGAAGAAACAAGGAAAAGCAAGAAGAAGAAAAGCAGGAAAAGCAAGAAAGAAGAAAAGGAAAAAGCAAGAAGAAGAACAAGAAAAAAGCAAGAAGAAGAACAAGAAAAAGCAAGAAGAAGAACAAGGAAAAGCAAGAAGAAGAACAAGAAAAAAGAAAGAAGAAGAACAAGGAAAAGCAAGAAGAAGAAGAAAGAAAAAGCAAGAAGAAGAACAAGAAAAGCAAGAAGAAGAACAAGGAAAAGCAAGAAGAAGAACAAGGAAAAAGCAAAAGCAAGAAGAAGAACAAGACAAAGCAAGAAGAAGAACAAAAAGGAAAAGCAGGAAGAAGAAGAAGAAAAGCAAGAAGAAGAACAAGAAAAGCAAAAAGAAGAACAAGGAAAAGCAAGAAAGAAGAACAAGAAAAGCAAAAGCAAGAAGAAGAACAAGGAAAAGCAAGAAGAAGAACAAGGAAAAGCAAGAAGAAGAACAAGAAAAAGCAAGAAGAAGAACAAGGAAAAGCAAGAAGAAGAAAAAGAAAAAGAAAGAAGAAGAAGGAAAAGCAAGAAGAAGAACAAGGAAAAGCAAGAAGAAGAACAAGGAAAAGCAAGAAGAAGAACAAGGAAAAAGCAAGAAGAAGAACAAGGAAAAGCAAGAAGAAGAACAAGGAAAAGCAAGAAGAAGAACAAGGAAAAGCAAAGAAGAAGAACAAGAAAAAGAAGAACAAGAAAAGAAAAAGAAAGAAGAAGAACAAGGAAAAAGCAAGAAGAAGAACAAGAAAAGCAAGAAGAAGAACAAGGAAAAGCAAGAAGAAGAACAAGGAAAAAGAAAAGCAAGAAGAAGAACAAGGAAAAAGGAAGAAGAAAAAAAGAAAAAAACAAGGAAAAGAAGAAGAAGAACAAGGAAAAAGCAAGAAGAAGAACAAGGAAAAGCAAGAAACAAGAACAAGGAAAAAGCAAGAAGAAGAACAAGGAAAAGCAAGAAGAAGAACAAGGAAAAGCAAGAAGAAGAACAAGGAAAAGCAAGAAGAAGAACAAGAAAAAGCAAGAAGAAGAACAAGGAAAAGCAAGAAGAAGAACAAGGAAAAGCAAGAAGAAGAACAAGGAAAAGCAAGAAGAAGAACAAGGAAAAGCAAGAAGAAGAACAAGGAAAAAAGAAGAAGAACAAGGAAAAGAAAAAGCAAGAAAGCAAGAAAAGAACAAGGAAAACTGAGCAAGATCTGAGAAAGAGCAGTGAGGGAAGAACGGGGATAAACAGGAATTGAAGAAGAAGAAGAAGAAGAAGAAGAAGAAGAAGAAGAAGAAGAAGAAGAAGAAGAAGAAGAAGAAGAAGAAGAAGGAGGAGGAGAAGAAGAAGAAGAAGAAGTAGTAGTAGTAGCCATGCAAGGCAAAAGGAAATATATAGAGCCGAAAAGAAAACAAGAACAGAACATAAACAAAATTTCCAAATAGCTCGAACAAAAGAAGAAAAACTGACCAAGAAGAAGAGACAATGAGAAAAAGAACAAGAAAAAAAATCAAATCAAAGAAAGATCAAAATATACTATCAGTAAAGCTTTTGATAACCATAAACACATACCTTAACACTGCACAATAAATAGCTCTTTATCGTACGACCACAACGGAATGACTGAGTAGTTTTGTCAAGAGTAGTACAGTTTATATTCACTCGTTCGTCATTAATCTTTTAGTATCCGATAGAGAACTAAGGGGGATTCTTCAATGGTGGCGTCATTGTACCCACCCGTGACCGTGCGGGTTTTCAATTATTGGATTGAGTGTTACAGGTGAATGTTTCCGTGATGAAATAAGTCTGTTAACATATCATTTATTTATACCTTATTGCAATGTAACCAAGAAACTCGTGGACACCTAAAATATGTCTGGAATGTTCATTCTGACCAATCACATACGAGACTAGTGAAGCGTATCGAACTGTCAGGTCGGCTTTCCAAAAAACATTTATTCAAAATCGCTCAAATATATTCTTCATAGCGTAGTGCATACATTGTAGACAATAATCCAGATCTAATATTAGAACAACATCTGTGGAATAATAAACACATTAAAATACAAAACAAAGCGGTATTTTTAAAAACATTTTTAGAACTCAATATTACAGCGAAAATCCTTGTATCGCAACCTTTCGTTTTGAAAACTGCAGTTGGATTTTGGATTTTTTTGTTCCGACAATCACTATATATGTCCATTTCTTGAGTACAAAGTTAACTCAGCATAAACATCATTATTTAAAGTACTAAATAGTGACATTTCTATTGTTTTGTATTGTATTTAGTACTAATTAGTGCAAAAATATATATTGTCGGAACAGAAAAATCCAAAATCCAGCTGAAGTTTATACAAAACGAAAGGTCGCGATACAAGGGTTTTCGCAGTAATGGGGTTGTTGACCTTTGTAACGAACAGTATGAATTTAAATGAGAACATGTAAGGAGCATGGGATTGCAGGACAACGATTTTATGAAATGGGCAGGTATTGTTCATGCCATACCATCTGAATGGAAAACTGCTTTGAAAAATAATGATAACACATTCAAAAACGAAGGGCTAGCGCGTAGATATTTATATCTAGGTAACAAAAGAATTGATCTTACAAAGAGTAATACTAAATTGATTTATCAATGGTTAGTTAGTAAAAAGTTCAAAGTACCAACATCTCAAAGTCATATATGTAAACGCATTGGTCAAGATACTCCTCTAGAGTGGGAAGTAATTTATGGTAGAATTTATAACTACAATAGATTCCTACTGTAGATTTGTTCAATATAAAATACTAAACAACTGTCTTTACTTAAATAAGGATTTCAATCGTTTTAAATAATTACAATAACGCCAGTTCCAACATTATTTTTACTCAGATTCTAATGCAGTTTTTAATTTTTCCCATTTTTTTATGTGCGAAAATAATTTTTAGCCATAGCCACCCTATATTCAATGTTGAATAAACTAGAAAGTTTTTAAAGAGAGATAATGAAGGAACCTTTCCTTTTTCTCTTGCCTTATATATAGTTACTTGTACATTACATAATTAGATACATTTTCTTCAATTCCTAAAATAATGTTGGATCTGTTAGACTCAGGAAGAGTAATATTATATTTTTCTAACCACGATCTAATTTCTAAGTAATAGTTTTTTGAATCTATACATTCAACAAATAAATGATCTATAGTTTCAGGGTAAAGAGAACAGAATGAACAACTAGAATATTCAATTAAATGTAAATTGTGTAAATTTGTAGTTCATTCGTAATTCTGCGAATATACTACACTTCAGTGTAGTATAGATATATTCGAGGTTACGGTATACCCTTTGGCCTATACTACTGTTTTGTAACCTGTAAAATTGGACAAAGCATCAAACGGAGCTCGAGGCAACAAACTTTCTGAGGCTTCGTTGACAGGTTGAACTTTATATTTGTAATTATTATATTATTGGTACCGTTACACTTTCCACAAAATCAGCATAGCTGACGCTGTACTGTAGAATGAAAGGGATAGCACACTTTCTCACGAACGTTAATTTATAATGTTTTTAAAACTGAACTGAGAATTAGGAGTTGAATTTCACTGTTGGGTTCCCTGTGCACTTATCGCTGAAGTTACGTCATAAGCCCAATGATATCTCAAAAGTGACTGTCAGGGTCACTCAACCCAGCCTAGGGGTACCCAACCATTCGAGTGAAAGCAGTAAAGCACTTTTGGAAATTAAATATTGATCTCTGATTCTTTGCCATTCCAAGGGGGGGGGGGGGGGGGGGGGGGGGGGGGGGTAGTACCCAACCAACCAGTCGAGTGAAAAAATAAAGCGTTCTTACCAGAATGGGCTTGTATCACCTGTCACCTGTCACGTGACCTCTCACTCCCTGTGAGCCCTTCCCCCACTCCCTGTGAGCCCTTCCCCCACTCCCTGTGAGCCCTTTCTCCACTCCCTGTGAGCCTAGCTTTCTCCACTCCCTGTGAGCCCCCTTTCCCCACTCCCTGTGAGCCCCCTTCCCCCACTCCCTGTGAGCCCTTCCCCCACTCCCTGTGAGCCCTTCCCCAAAAAATCCAAAATCCAGCTGAAGTTTATACAAAACGAAAGGTCGCGATACAAGGGTTTTCGCAGTAATGGGGTTGTTGACCTTTGTAACGAACAGTATGAATTTAAATGAGAACATGTAAGGAGCATGGGATTGCAGGACAACGATTTTATGAAATGGGCAGGTATTGTTCATGCCATACCATCTGAATGGAAAACTGCTTTGAAAAATAATGATAACACATTCAAAAACGAAGGGCTAGCGCGTAGATATTTATATCTAGGTAACAAAAGAATTGATCTTACAAAGAGTAATACTAAATTGATTTATCAATGGTTAGTTAGTAAAAAGTTCAAAGTACCAACATCTCAAAGTCATATATGTAAACGCATTGGTCAAGATACTCCTCTAGAGTGGGAAGTAATTTATGGTAGAATTTATAAAACTACAATAGATTCCTACTGTAGATTTGTTCAATATAAAATACTAAACAACTGTCTTTACTTAAATAAGGATTTCAATCGTTTTAAATAATTACAATAACGCCAGTTCCAACATTATTTTTACTCAGATTCTAATGCAGTATTTAATTTTTCCCATTTTTTTATGTGCGAAAATAATTTTTAGCCATAGCCACCCTATATTCAATGTTGAATAAACTAGAAAGTTTTTAAAGAGAGATAATGAAGGAACCTTTCCTTTTTCTCTTGCCTTATATATAGTTACTTGTACATTACATAATTAGATACATTTTCTTCAATTCCTAAAATAATGATGGATCTGTTCAGAGACTCAGGAAGAGTAATATGATATTTTTCTAACCACGATCTAATTTCTAAGTAATAGTTTTTTGAATCTATACATTCAACAAATAAATGATCTAAGTTTCAGGGTAAAGAGAACAGAATGAACAACTAGAATATTCAATTAAATGTAAATTGTGTAAATTTGTAGTTCATTCGTAATTCTGTGTGTATTCAGTGTAGTATAGATATATAATTTTGTACAAATAAAGCATTAAGTAATAATAATAATAATAAAAGCATTGTATGCATCTTTCAAATAGAAAGGAAAAGCAATCTAATTTTGTACAAGCTAGATACACTTGGTTTCGAGGTTTTCGTTATACCCTTTGGCCTATACTACTGTTTTGTAACCTGTAAAATTGGACAAAGAAACCAAACGGAGCTCGAGGCAACAATTTTTCTGAGGCTTCGTTGACAGGTTGAACTTTATTTTTGTAATTATTATATTATTGGTACCGTTACACTTTCCACAAAATCAGCATAGCTGACGCTGTACTGTAGAATGAAAGGGATAGCACACTTTCTCACGAACGTTAATTTAAAATGTTTTAAAACTGAAATGAGAATTAGGAGTTGAATTTCACTGTTGGGTTCCCTATGCACTTATCGCTGAAGTTACGTCATAAGCCCAATGATATCTCAAAAGTGACTGTCAGGGTCACTCAACCCAGCCTAGGGGTACCCAACCAGTCGAGTGAAAGCAGTAAAGCACTTTTGGAAATTAAATATTGATCTCTGATTCTTTGCCATTCCAAGGGGGGGGGGGGGGGGGGGGGGGGGGGGGGGGGGGTAGTACCCAACCAGTCGAGTGAAAAAATAAAGCGTTCTTACCAGAATGGGCTTGTATCACCTGTCACCTGTCACGTGACCTCTCACTCCCTGTGAGCCCTTCCCCCACTCCCTGTGAGCCCTTCCCCCACTCCCTGTGAGCCCTTTCTCCACTCCCTGTGAGCCTAGCTTTCTCCACTCCCTGTGAGCCCCCTTTCCCCACTCCCTGTGAGCCCTTCCCCCACTCCCTGTGAGCCCTTCCCCCCCCACTCCCTGTGAGCCCTTCCCCCACTCCCTGTGAGCCCTTTCTCCACTCCCTGTGAGCCCTTCCCCCACTCCCTGTGAGCCATTCCCCCACTCCCTGTGAGCCCTTCCCCCACTCCCTGTGAGCCCTTCCCCCACTCCCTGTGAGCCCTTTCTCCACTCCCTGTGAGCCCTTCCCACACTCCCTGTGAGCCCTTTCTCCACTCCCTGTGAGCCCTTTCTCCACTCCCTGTGAGCCCTTCCCCCACTCCCTGTGAGCCATTCCCCCACTCCCTGTGAGCCCTTCCCCCCACTCCCTGTGAGCCCTTCCCCCCACTCCCTGTGAGCCCTTCCCCCACTCCCTGTGAGCCCTTTCTCCACTCCCTGTGAGCCCTTCCCACACTCCCTGTGAGCCCTTCCCCCCACTCCCTGTGAGCCCTTCCCCCCACTCCCTGTGAGCCCTTCCCCCATTCCCTGTGAGCCCTTTCTCCACTCCCTGTGAGCCCTTTCTCCACTCCCTGTGAGCCCTTCCCACACTCCCTGTGAGCCATTCCCCCACTCCCTGTGAGCCCTTCCCCCACTCCCTGAGTCTCCTTCCCTTGGATATGCTTCCCACTCCCTGTGAGTCAGATTCCCCTATGAGTCCCCTCCCTTCTCCCCTGGGCAAGGGTATTTGTAATAATGAGTCCATCAATGTGATTGATATGTTTTATTTATAGCAGTGTTTAGCTAGATAAATCACTTACAATATATGAAGCGATATGATTGCCAGTTATTAGTTGAGCTACAGTGACTATTTTCCTGCCATCAGTGTACATTGTATTGCTTTGTAGTTATAGACCGACAAAAGACTGCACTTTCTTCAAATACTTGATGGATCTGTGATAAAAGCCTTTGTCTTCTGAATGGTTTTCGTCTGAAACAATTTAACATATCTTTAGTCTCAGTAAGCAAAGCAACGCCCCTTTCGGGCCGAGCCATGCACCCATTAATGTCCATTATATAGGGAGAACTCTCCACTCCCCATCAGGTGAGAGAATAGGAGGAGTCCTGGAGCCAAAGAAAATCATGTAGTGTCTAGTCCTCCTCTTCTCAATTTAGCACAGGTAACCCATTAGTTTTTCTCTTACCATTGCTATGGTTTTCGTCTGAAACACAGTACAAACCAATGTTGCTGAACTACTCACTGTAAGCCTGGAGGGAGGGTGGTTACTTGACAAAGTTTGATCTGAAGGGGCAAAGCCACCCCATAATGTCCTGTCCCCCCTCCCGGTTGGGAAGAGGCAAGATAATAATGTAGTGTCAAGTCCTCCTCTTCTCAATTTAGTTCGGGGAACCCATTAGTTTTTCTCTTACCATTGCTATCGACTGATCGTCGATTGTAATCACCATGAATGTCCCTTCCAGGTCTTGGTCGGTATTCCACATTTCTACCAGTCTTAGTGCCATTGTATGTGCTTGTTGTGTTAGACGCGGTTGTTGTGTTAGACGCATCACTGACAACCAAACACGTTGCTATAGCAACCAATAGTATCATCTGCGTAGTCTTCATGGTAGTTAGGGGAAACTAAATAACTGAAACGAAAAGATATAGAGAAACTTCTTAAATAAGAGAAAAGGAAAAAGAAAAGTAAGAAAAAAATGCGGGAAGAGCGAGGGGAAGAATTAATTAATTGACACTGAAAGAAAAAGCAAGAAGAAGAATAAGGAAAAGGAGAAAGAAGGTCAACGAGGAGAAACGATGGAAGACTAGCGAGGGAAGGCAAAAGGAAAGTTTGAAGGAAGAAGAATTAATGAAGAAGAAACTGAGAGAACAATTGAAGAAAAAGGTGAAAGACTGAGAATTAAGAAGAAGAAGAAGAAGAAGAAGAAGAAGAAGAAGAAGAAGAAGAAGAAGAAGAAGAAGAAGAAGAAGAAGAAGAAGAAGAAGAAGAAGAAGAAGAAGAAGAAGAAGAAGAAGAAGAAGAAGAAGAAGAAGAAGAAGAAAAAGAAGAAGAAGAAGAAGAAGAAGGAGAGGAAGAAGAAGGAGAGGAAGAAGAAGGAGAAGAAGAAGAAGAAGAAGAAGAAGAAGAAGAAGAAGAAGAAGAAGAAGAAGAAGAAGAAGAAGAAGAAGAAGAAGAAGAAGAAGAAGAAGAAGAAGAAGAAGAAGAAGAAGAAGAAGAAGAAGAAGAAGGAGAAGGAGAAGGAGAAGGAGAAGGAGAAGAAGAAAGGAAATATATAGAGAAAAGAAAACATAACTCCCCGGCAAAAATTTCCAAGGAGCTCGAATAAGAGAAGAAAAACTGACCAAGAAGAACAGACAATAAGAAAAACAACAAGAGAAAAACAAATTAAAGAAAGATGAATCAAACTATCAGTAAAGCTTTTGATAACTATAAACACATACCTTAACACTGCACACTGAGTAAATAGATCTTGATCGTTTGTTTTGCCAAGAGTGGTGTCGTCATTAACATTTTATATTGCGCGGATAGCGTAACGGGGCATTTTTCCATGACCACGTCATAATGAGGGTTTATCATGTAATTTCAAAACTCATAGGACAAAAAAATGATTATCACAAATTGCGAAGATATGAATTTTCAAAAATCGAAATTTTGTATGAAAACCTTTGTTGGTGGCAAGAGTTGCCTCCAAGCGTAAATTTCCAAAGGTTTTCATATAAAATTTCTATTTTTGAAAATTCATATCTTCGCAATTTGTGAAGCGATCTTTTCCAAACTTCACATTTTTACTAATTTCAACGAGCTCTTTCCAGCTATGATAATCATTTTTTTGTCGTATGAGTTTTGAAATTACATGATAAACCCTCATTACCGGCACACCCGCGGCTGGTTTTCAGATCAGTAGAACCACAGGAAGCCCAAGCTCTGTTCTTGTGGCCGTTATAAAGAAATGTATGTGAAAGTATATAAACTGTATTTTTGAGAGTAATCTAAAAGTAAAAGCTTTGAAACTCACATGGAGTGTTGTTTGTTGTGTTATTTTGCTCTGGTAACGGTTTCAGCTCATTTGGACCACTTTTAGCCCCTTTTGGCTGCCAATGTGTTCACCCACATTGGCCTTATTTATTTATACCTTATTATTGGTTAAACGTTAGTTTGTGTGTTTGGAGATTTTTTGAAGCCAGGAACAGAATAATAATAAATAGAAAGAAGAAGAATTATAGAAGAAGTTGGTAGTGTATGTTTTACAGTAGTCGCTTCAACTCTAATGGCGAATTCACCGTTGCGATCCATGGTACCCCTTGGTCTAGTACTGTTTCGTAACCTGTAAAATCCAACAAAGCCTGAAACAGAGCTCGAGGCGCAACAATCTTTCTGAGGCTTCACCGCGCGCGCTGACAGATTGCCGGCGGCCGGGTTGAATTTATAATTATATGGAAAATATCTACGTTATGTAATTTTGAGAGGCCTTTTTCAGAATCGGTTTATCTTCGAGATTTCTTTGCGTCAAAGTCTTGGTTTTCCTTAAAAACAATAGGTTTGCAAAACATTGTGAACAGCAAAACTCAAATAGAATGGTTAGAAATTACGAAAAACCAGTTTTCCCATATTAGCTCTATATGGAAAATATCTACGTTATGTAATTTTGAGAGGACTTTTTCAGAATCGGTTTATCTTCGAGATTTCTTTGCGTCAAAGTCTTGGTTTTCCTTAAAAAAATAGGTTTGCAAAACATTGTGAACAGCAAAACTCAAATAAAATGGTTAGAAATTACGAAAAACCAGTTTTCCCATATTAGCTCTATATGGAAAATATCTACGTTATGTAATTTTGAGAGGACTTTTTCAGAATCGGATTATTTTCGAGATTTCTTTGCGCCAAAGTCTTGGTTTTCCTTAAAAAATAGGTGTACAAAAGATGCTGAACAGCAACAACAAATAGAATGGCTAGAAATTACGAAAAACCAGTTTTCCCATATTAGCTCTAGATGGAAAATATCTACGTTATGTAATTTTGAGAGGACTATTTCACAATCGGATTATTTTCGAGATTTCTTTGCGTCAAAGTCTTGGTTTTCCTTAAAAAATAGGTTTGCAACGGATTCTGAACAGCAACAACAAATAGAATGGCTAGAAATGACGAAAAACCAGTTTTCCCATATTAGCTCTATATGGAAAATATCTACGTTATGTAATTTTGAGAGGACTTTTTCAGAATCGGATTATCTTCGAGATTTCTTTGCGTCAAAGTCTTGGTTTTCCTAAAAAAGTAGGTTTGCAAAAGATTCTGAGCAGCAACAACAAATAGAATGGCTAGAAATGACGAAAAACCAGTTTTCCCATATTAGCTCTATATGGAAAATATCTACGTTATGTAATTTTGAGAGGACTTTTTCAGAATCGGATTATCTTCGAGATTTCTTTGCGTCAAAGTCTTGGTTTTCCTAAAAAAGTAGGTTTGCAAAAGATTCTGGGCAGCAACAACAAACAGAATGGCTAGAAATGACGAAAAACCAGTTTTCCCATATTAGCTCTATATGGAAAATATCTGCGTTATGTAATTTTGAGAGGACTTTTTCAGAATGGATCTATTATCGAGATTTCTTTGCGTCAAAGTCTTGGTTTTCCTAAAAAAGTAGGTTTGCAAAAGATTCTGGGCAGCAACAACAAATAGAATGGCTAGAAATGACGAAAAACCAGTTTTCCCATATTAGCTCTATATGGAAAATATCTGCGTTATGTAATTTTGAGAGGACTTTTTCAGAATCGGATTATTTTCGAGATTTCTTTGAGTCAAAGTCTTGGTTTTCCTTAAAAAATAGGTTTCAATTGCAAAATATTATGAACATTTTACGACCTTTGAATCACTGCCAACGCTGCACCCCCCGGACACTAAAAAAGAAAGATGAAATAAAAAATAAAAAACTGGGACGATTCTCCCGAGACATTCTGATAAGCTGAGACATCGAATCGATTTACGTAAAGGGTGAAGATTTCGGCCCCATCCGCGCTATCTCGGTGCTACATAAAACTAAGTCATAACCAAAAGGGCAGTGAGGGAAGGGATATCCGGCCCCTAAGTCGTACGTTTAGATATCCTCTATCAGACCATTACTCTATCTAGACACACATAAAATGTAATATTTAAAAATATATCCTCAACAACAACAACAACAACAACAATTATTTTATTACCTAACGTTTTTCCTCAGGGAGTCATAACCAATCAGAAGTCAAGTCTATCAAAACTAATATATTTATTTAGTTATTTTTAATTTAGTTATTTATTTTTCTAAAAACCTCGCCCCAGTCTCGATGGCCTCCCTATGAAGCGTCGTCCTGGTAACTAGCCATCTGAAACCAATCCAAAATGGACCAGGGAAGAGAAGATTTGGCGACTTCCGTCAAATAAACCTTGCAAATCACTCATTCCTGTCCTCCGATCTCTTTCTATCTTATCATGGGCAAAGAGCAAGACCTTCTCAATGCTGGCAAAACTGGAAATGTCTCTCAGATTGAGAAAATCCTTGGCCAGAGAGGCAAAAAGTCGGGACTTCACAGGTATTGTGTACATTGATCACAGTCAGGGTGTGTTGTTGGCTCATTTTGGGCTCTGTGATCGCGGCGATTTCTTTAACTTTGGTGTATTATTGTTCATAGTATTATAGTACGGAACACAAACCCTAACTATCAAGATGAGATGGGCTATACTCCATTACACTACGCCTCTGTCAATGGACATAGGTACGAACCATGTTATGGAATCTTTACTAGTATTTACATTATAAGTTACTCTGTTCTAATTTCTCGTATTCATCTAGTGTCGCTATGTTCTTAGGCCTTTAATTGTACCCTTAAGGATAACCCTAGCATACCCTACACTGTACAGATCTCAAGTTTATTTTGATAAGCAAGGGAATTTTTGTGAATATTCACTTCAATATTGTGAAATTTCTCTGATTTGAGTGTGTCACTGTCAGGAAGTGTCTTGGCAGCAGCTAATACTAATAGTAATACTTGGTCTTCATGTTCGTGTAAGCAAGTAGAGGAAGTGTTTATTCCACTTTGTGTGAATGAAACTTTTGCTTCAGTTCTAATAACGTAAATACGATGGTGAAATATAGTCAAAGAACTGTACTGCGAGGCATAGTTTTGGCTTATCTCTTTGGCCATAAGCCTAATCTTATCTAATCTATCTATAAATCGTCTGTTTATATTTAACAATTATGGACTGGCAAATCTCGATTAAACTCTATTTTGATATATTAAATTCTGATTCGCTAATAACTTTAAATAATATGCTAATGTATGAAATAATAATGGTGATCTTGAAATTGGTAGTTTTGTTGTGATGGTCGTGTTTGTCGATGAACTAATAGATGTAACTTTGTGTTTATATAAACGTCATTTGAAAATCATAATACTTATACAACTTATACACTATATAAACAACTTGTTTCTGTATGTTTATAATGTCTTTCAGCATTGTACATTACTCTATTTGCATATTGTACAAATTTAAAATTCAAAGTAATAAGCTTAATTAAATATAACTTTTTACAGTGAGCAGATATGGCGTTTTTCTCTGTTCAAAGCAATTATTAATTAATCAACTCATGACTATTCATTAATTACTCATCTACTTGATGTAATCTTTATTAAGTTTACTTAATAAGTTTCAAGAGCAAATTTTAATGACGACTAGAGTTCTCTATAGATTATTGTTTGTTTACTAACTTAATAAGTTTCAAGAGCAAATTTTAATGACGACTAGAGTTCTCTATAGATTATTGTTTATTTACTAACTTAATAAGTTTCAAGAGCAAATTTTAATGACAGAGTTCTCTATAGATTATTATTTGTTTACCAAAGATAATATTAAAGACAGTTTATATTGTTGTTCCTGGTCAAGTATTATTATTATTATTATATTATTATTATTATTATTACTATTATTATTATTATTATTATTATTATTATTATTATTATTATTATTATTATTATTATTATTATTATTATATTATTATTATTATTATATAGTATACATGTGTTATAGTTATTTAGAACATAGCTTTCTCAATTCTTTCTTTGCATTCAAAGAGACAAACATATCGGTGAAACATTGCTATATATTGCATACACTTCTGAATTCCTTAGAACTGTAGTATTACATTATACAGTTATGCATACTAATAATAATAATATTCCAATAATAATTCTACACATGTTTTTACAATATACATGTACACATACAAATCATTGTACATACATACAGTATATCAGAGATTTTATACTTTTCAATATAATTACTGTATTGAATTTATATTTTGAATTCTTTCAATTGTGATCAAAAGAATGATTGATTTACCTGCAGAGCTGCTGTTGAACTTCTTCTCAAATACGATGCTTCAGCTAACATCCCCGACCATTCAGGTAGGCTCATTACAAAATTCCCTTCAAAGCCACATGATCTGAGTTCAACAGAAGTTTGGGCTACCTGTGCATAAAGTGACACAGGTAGCCCAACCAAATATAATTCATATAAAGTAGTGCTTTAGAGAAATGCTGCAGAATCTGAAGAAACCAGTAGACAAAGGAATCATAAGTAAGTGACTTGTGATCAAAAGCCAAAATCTCCTTTGAAATTCAATTTTTTAAGAATCTCAAAGAGAATTTAGATTTTGATCAGAGACCACTTATAAAATAATGTTGTTCTAGCAAGGAATCCTTCAATTTATTTATATAGCATAATAAAACAATTACTTTACCAAAGTGTTCAAGCTGATTAAAACATGATGTTATTATAGACATTTAAAGTTAGAGTTTCTTCCATAGAGAATTATCCTCTCCACTTGGCTGCATTTAGTGGACATGCCGATGTGTGTCGTGTCCTCATTAATTCAGGTCCATCAGTAGCTAAAGTCAATGAACAGGTACAACACTTGTACGACACTTGTACGTTGTAGTAGTTTTACTATGTGTAATGAGTGAGAGGTGATGTGCTTTAAATAAATAGTGCATCAGATTCTGAGTCAACAGCTATGGATTTGATCCCTGGCCATTAGACAAGATACAGTGCCGTGCACTGTACGGCACTTACATGTAGTGCCACGTGTTGTGCCGTGTGCTGTGCCATGCGCTGTGCCATGAGCTGTGCTGTGAGCTGCGCTGTGCCTTTTGCTGTGCCGTGAGCTGCTCTGTGCCATGCGCTGTGCCATGCACTGTGTCGTGCCGTGTGCTGTGCCATGCTACATGTGTTTGATTTTTTACATCAATGCAAAATATGTTCTAATGATATTGTGATGTTAATGATGATGATGATGATGATTTAAGATTAGTTTATCTTTGTAAAGCACCGAGACTTTGTGGGGTGCTATATAATGTTATTATTATGTGAAGAAAATATGAAGATGAACATGCAAGGTTAACATGACTGTGTGCACATGTATATTTTACTTTAGAATGGAACAGAAGACACAGCAATGCACTCTGCAGCACAGTCAAAGTCTTGTCAAGTTGTTGCTGTTTTGCTCGAGGTAAGTAGATTTACAGACACCTGTCTGGACTTTGCCATTTAGTTTTCGACAAGGGTCTATGCAAGAACAGCATATGTTGTAAATGATCACTGATCAAATCCTAAATTCTCATATAAAATCTTTGAATTCCAAAGGAGAATTTAGGTTTTGATCACAAGTCACAGGCCATGCACTCTTGGGGAAATGGCGTGTGA
>JAUJYZ010001549.1:177500-190000 GCA_033675265.1 Actinostola sp. cb2023 | reverse complement strand
CATCCATCCATTCATCCATCCATCCATTCATTCATTCATCCATCCATCCATCATTCATTCATTCATTCATCCATCCATCCATTCATTCATTCATTCATTCATTGGTCTATTAATTAAATTAATTGTGAAATATTTACATCAGTTTTAGATACAAGAAGCATTTATTCATTCGTCCATCCATCCATTTATCCATTCATAACTTAGTGTCCATTCATCTCACTTTTGTCCTTGATTGGTCACTTGGTGGAATCTTTGTATGTAAAAACATTTTGCTGTTAAATTTTTCCCCAAAGCAACAGGTGACAGATCCACTTACGCAGAGGCAAGACATGACACTCCACAGAACATAATTCAGCCATCAAACGTTAGTGGGTACTCCTACTTGTTAGCGGCAGGAGAACCGACAACAACTACACCAATATTGACTCCAAAGAATGTCAAGGATGGGTATACAATGCTTGGGATCCCTGTGCCGAGGGGGCATATTTATGCTTCAGGGGAAGAGTATACTACAGTTAGGTCAGAGGGGTCGCCGAAGAATATCTCGGGATCACCAAAATCTAGTATGATGGACAAACAGAGATTCCCTTCAGGGGGTAGACAGGGGGATCCTTTGCCATGTCAAGGTATTATTTTGGTTAATGCTTTCCATTTTTGTGGTTGAACAGATTTGTATATTTTTGCTTGTATTAAATTTAAATGTGAATCAATCATCCATCCATTCATTCATTCATTCATTCATTCATTCATTCATTCATTCATTCATTCATCCATCCATCTATTCATTCATCCATCCATTCATTCATTCATTCATCCATCCATCCATCCATTCATCCATTCAGCCATCCATCCATTCATTATCCATCCATTCATTCAGCTATCCATCCATTCATTCATCTATTCATCCATTCAGCCATCTATCCATTCATTCATTCATCCATCCATCCACTCATCTATTCATCCATTCAGCCATCCATCCATTCATCCATCCATTCATTCATTCATCCATTCATCCATTCATTCATCATTCATCCATCCATCCATCCATCCATCCATTCATTCATTCATCCATCCATTCATCCATCCATCCCTTCATCCATCTATCCATTCATCTATCCATTCATTCATTTATTGTTATTATTATCCAGACTGATATGTTCTTGTTGCGTTGGTTATAGACATGATGAGCGCACAGAACGTCGCATACTTTCAAATAGAACCCCACAATAACCCTGAACCTCAGAGCCCGACCACTGCGTCCAACAGCATCCCAGATTACGAATTCGTACCACGACAGCCTAATCAGCGTGCTGTCGACATCTCCATGTATGAAGTACCACCAGCACCGCAACTACGACAACAGCCAACACAGCCAGAAGGAGACTACGGATTGGTTGGATCTGTATTTACCAAACCGTTGAAACCTGTACGGGAACATAAGCAGGAGGTCGCTGTGAATCCACCTACAGTAGCAAGCTCTCCAGTATACGAAGTCCCACCAACAGCAGCAAGCCCTTCAGTATACGAGGTCCCACCAACAGCAGCAAGCCCTTCAGTATACGAGGTCCCACCAACAGCAGCAAGCCCTCCAGTATACGAGGTGCCACCTACGTTCAAGCAGAGAGAAGAGAGACACGAGGGCTCACCACAGAAGAAGCCCTGCCCGCTTGATATCTCTGCAAATGATTTGGCGAAGATAGGACATGGTAGTGCCAGTCCCTTGGGGCCTGAAGCAGCCGCGCTGGCTACGCAGCCTGGTTACATGTTCATGGGGCGGGACTCCCCTGTCGACAGTAGTAGTGGCCAATATGAGTACGAGGTTGTTGGACCAAGTCAAAGTGGATTTGAAGTGAAAGGGACTCAGTCAGCAAATAGTCAGTATGAGTTGTTAACCATGTCATGGACTCAATCGGGAGGGACATCTCAGACGTCACTAGCACAGTCCTCTCCTGTATATGAAATAGCACCTACCCCAATATTGGCCCCACTGGAACCTCGCCCTGCAGCCCCAAGTACAATCTCTCAAGCACCTTCAGTCTACGAGATTGCACCACCGCCACGACCATATGTTCCTGCGAGACCCCCACCATATGATGTCCCTTCTACCAGACCCCCACAAAATAACGTCCCTCCTGTCAGACCCCCACAAAATAACATCCCTCCTGCCAGACTCCCACAAAATAATGTCCCTCCTGCCAGACCCCCACAAAATAATGTCCCTCTGATTGAGGGCATGGATGATAAAGAACCGCCACCTCTTGCACCTCGGCCTCACAATGAGTACGCAAAGTTTCAGTCTACGGGAGAACCCACCCTACGCCAACAAGGCGTCTCATCAGCATACGAACAAGTACGTATTGAAGCGCCTAACGGTAAAATCAACGTGGACCAAGCGGCTCCACCAACAGTACCAGCACAGACCTACATGGGGGACTATTGCACATTAGATCCTAAAGCTATCGGCTCCATGAACCCTCCAGCCATCACCAAACGGGAAGACATCAGCTCAAGTTCAAGTTTCGGGTCAGCATCGGGAAGTGACGTGTCTGAAATCCCACCGATCCCCCCACCGTCGCCAAGTTTGGCCGAAGCTGCTGTCTTTGCGGCGTTGGACACGAGTGTAAAACACGTGCCACCGAAAACCGAGGACGAGAGTCGACCTAAGGAGGGTGATCTCCGTAGAGATAGGCCGCCTGTCCCTTCCCCAAGGAGAGAAAGCTTGCACGATAGACCAAAGTGGTATGCAGAGGAAGATGGCACCAAGGCACCAGAACACGAGGTAGCGTGGGATCCATTCAGCAACCCACCCAACAAAGAAGAAACACCTCCTGTCAATCATAACAGTGACGAAAACTCTAAAAACACTGTCTTTACTTCTTTACACAAACGATATTCTGTTCATGGATCAAGAGAGAACTTAACAGAGGAGTCCACGGAGCAAAATGCAAAAGAAGGAGGAAGCGAAGATCAAAAGCAAACTCCTCTGATTTACGAGAATGTTTTATTCAAGAGGAGTGACAGTGCGGTTCGTAGTAGCGTTACAAAAAAGCCTGAGATCCAGGCTACGGAAATGGAAACCAAGCCGGAGGACAAAGATGGCAGTGCAGAAACTAAGCACGAGTCTTATTTCAGTTCAGATTTGTCGAGTTCACTGGATGAAGAAGCTGAGTGGGAAAAGGTTTGTCTTTTGAAGTGATTCATTGATTCTCATTTTATTTCTCATTTTTATTCTCATTTTTATTCTCATTTTTATTTTCCATTTTCTTTCCACTAGATCGATCAACTCCTGTTGTCAATAGGAGAGATTGAAAATATAGGAGAACAAATCGCTGATGCAGGTAAATACAATGAAACCCCTATAGTCCAGGGGGTTCATTAATGGCCGGGTACCGGGCAACTGACCAGCGATTTTTTCGACAATTTTTTACAATCTGTAATCTTCCCTGACTCTTGTGCGCATGACTATCAAACTGACGTCACAGCAGCATTTAAATGGTTTTCCATAAGAGCCAATCACAGAAACGAAAGACTGTAGAACTGACACCACAGCAACACTGAAATGGTTTTCTACCAGAGCCAATCACAAGAACGAATGACTGATGACTCAATATTTACATTCGATAGTACGCACGTTCTGATTGGCTAAAACAGTTGTACCATAATATGTAACATGTTTTATCCAATCAGAGTGTGCGTACTATAGAATCCATGTGATTTCTTTCCAATAAAGGTAAAGCAACGACTGTGCCTGATTGGCTGAAGGCTCTTGGTGTTGCACAGTATGAATCTGATTTGATGACGAACGGTTTTGATACCTTAGACTTTCTGGTAAGTATTGTGGTTGGTTAGAGTATCTATCTAGCCTCCCAAATGACATTATTGAAACACAATCTACAGATACCTTTAAGGGCAAATTGCTGAATCACTTTGGTCGCTTATGGGAGGTGGTCACTTACTTAACAAAAAAGGTGGTCGCTTACAAGAGCTTCGACCGAGAGGTTCGACTGTATCTAAGTCAAACACTGTAATTATTACCTCTTGTAAGAGACCACCTCCCATAAGCGACCACCTTACATAACAAGGGTGGTCGCTTACGAGAGGTTTGACTGTATCTAAGTCAAACACTGTTTTATTACCTCTTGTAAGTGACCACCTCCCATAAGTGACCAGCTTATCTGACAACAAGGGTGGTCGCATACTAGAGGTTTGACTGTATCTAAGTCAAACACTGTTTTATTACCTCTTGTAAGTGACCACCTCCCATAAGTGACCAGCTTATCTGACAACAAGGGTGGTCGCATACTAGAGGTTCGACTGTATCTAAGTCAAACACTGTAATTATTACCTCTTGTAAGCGACCACCTCCCATAAGTGACCAGCTTATCTGACAACAAGGGTGGTCGCATACTAGAGGTTCGACTGTATCTAAGTCAAACACTGTAATTATTACCTCTTGTAAACGACCACCTCCCATAAGCGACCACCTTACCTGACAACAAGGGTGGTCACTTACAAGAGGTTCGACTGTATCTAAGTCAAACAATAATTATTACCTCTTGTAAGCGACCACCTCCCATAAGCGTGACAATGAAAGTGTTGCGTTACGAGATATTTGATATTTTCTTTAGAATGGCGGAGTACTGGAAGACCTGGATTTATTAGAGATTGGCGTGACGGATGTCGCGCACAGAAAGTATGTACACAAATTACATGTCCATTTCTTATGAACAGTTTATTGTGCAAATAGTCCCTCCCCCTCCCCCTCATTTTCTTCCTCACCCCAGTCCCCTGCCCTCTTCTCCCTTCCAAACCCTCAGAAAGCCAGCGATCCTGCTATTATTGAAGTGGTTGTTTCGTTAGGGTTATACTAGAGGCGGCCAAGTTGCTCCCATCACCTCCCCGTGTTGCAAAGCTCGATAACCCTCCCTCGACTGTAGAAGAATGGTTAAAGCTTATTAAACTCAGCGAGTATTTGGAAGTGTTCTTGCATCATGGTTTTGCGTCGATGGATCGAGTGAAAATGCTGTGGGAAGTCGAACTAACATCGGTGAGTACAAAATATGACAAGTAAAGAAAGACAGGTGCATGGCCGTGTGGCGCTTGTGAAATAGAGTGAATTAGTTCCAAGAAAGGAAATGGGTCCATCATCATCATCACCACTATCATCATTGTCATCATCATTATCATCAACCACGTGCCGCGTTTATCATTATTATCATCATCACAACCATCATCATCACCACCACTACCATATGCCACCTTCTTCATTATATCATCATCATCATCATCATCATAAGACATCATCATCATCATCATCATCACCACTACCATATGCCACCTTCATCATTATATCATCATCATCATCATCATCATAAGACATCATCATCATCATCATCATCACCACTACCATATGCCACCTTCATCATTATATCATCATCATCATCATCATCATAAGACATCATCATCATCATCATCATCGCCACCACTACCATATGCCACCTTCATCATTATATCATCATCATCATCATCATAAGACATCATCATCATCATCATCATCATTATGGCCAACACCCAAACCGTCATAGTTCAGGTATTTAAGTTCTATTCAACTTGTCAGGTTCTGGAAATCAACTGTCTTGGACACAGAAACCGAATATTGACGTCACTAATAGAACCACGAAGAATGACGATGGTTAGAAAATCACGGCAAACCGAGGTAACACACGGCGTTCCATTAGTGGGTTACCTGTGGCGAGGGTAGACCGAGAGGGATTAAGTCCTTACGAATTACCGATAACTCTAAACCATCATGTCATTGTTTTCAGTTGGATTCCAAAGGTAATTTCGGTTTGGACGAAAAGCTCGCTGAGTTGAAACTGTTCTGTCCTGACGAGGAACCAGCCAAGGTAGTTGCTGCCCTGGATGGCGATTTCCTCAACAAGATAGCTGACGAAATGATTAATGACGAGGTCAGTGATATATCCATCTTAGGATGACGTCATTTATATGACGTACTTTCTTGGTGACGTCATTATTCTTGATGACGTCATAACTGGACAACGCCATTTTTATGGATATTCACGAACTTTCTGGTTACGCCATTATCATTTTACGTCATTATTTGATGTGACGTCATCTCATGTTCACATACTTATTCATCTTACGTCATCATTTGTAGCTACGCCATCATTTGTAGCTACGTAATCATTTGTAGCTACGTCATTTGATGTGACGTCATTATTTGATGTGACGTCATTTTATGTTCACATACTTATCCCTCTGACGTCATCATTTGTATTTACGTCATTATTTGGTGTTGTTTCTTTAAGTCATTGAAGCGAAAAACGTTGGAAAAGAAAAAAGCGAAGCAATGGCGGCACGAACCAGAAGTCTTACTAAAAGGCTCTGTAAACTACACAACGCAGGTGAATATTAGAACAATCAACCAATCAAAACGCCTGATAAACTAATTCTCATATGATTAGTAGAGGTATTCTTATGGTTTCGAGGGTAATTTGATCCAGTGAATATTTTAAGCAATTTGGTCTTTTTGAAAACCACACGAGTTCATATTAATCCCAAATTACACGACAAAACATTAATAAATTTGTAGTTTGCACCGCAGTGCAAATTAACGATTAATTGCACTGCTCTTAGCCAATCAGAATCAAGGAACGTTTTCATGAGTATTATTAAACACTGATCACGCCCATGGTACCTCATTGATGTCCGTATTTTCAAACAGACAAGACGATAATAATAGTAATAATAATAATGATGATGATGATGATGATTATTATAAATACTGATAGGGAGCTGTGGCATATCAAGAATTGTAAAATAACACAACTTTAACGCGCGCTCTGATTGGTTAGCTACTATGTTTACATGAGGCTATGTAAACACGCCTGGCTGCTCGTTATTTTACAAAACAAATATAAAACGGGAAAGTTTGTGAGAAGTCTCGAGCTCGGTTTTACACATCAGCTCTCGACTTCTCCCAAACTTCCCCTCGTGTTATATTAGGCCGATATCACCTGTTTTATATTTGTTAAATTGTATTTTTTTTGTTCTTTCAGTATCTTGGATCACAGACGGTAAAAGAGATTGTAGGTGTCAAGTCGACGGTCGATGCTTGTCGTAAAATGAAGGTAAAGTAATCAAAACTGCTCCTTTCGTTATGGCGTACACCCTCGGGTGTGGTTTTGATTTCCGCGCGTGTTTTTCTAGTGTTAGGGGATCAAACTCTTGTCCGTATCAGCTGTTAAAAGTCCTTGAATCTCATTATTTACCTTCAACTGAGAGGCAAATACTGGCCCCCCATGTGCTATCATATTTATATACATATCATATACAGTCATTTGCAAAAATTATGGCCGCTACGAAATATCAATATATCAATATATCGGGTGCATTATGGGTAATTAAATAATCGAAAATTCCCCTTAAAGCGGTTTGACGCCAGCAAAGTTGGTAGAAACATTTAGTATAATGTTTATTTTAGTCTTACGTTTGTTGTTTGTAAATTTTGCTTCATTTAATAAGTTAGGAAACTCAAAATAGTATTATTTAATTACCCATAATGCACCCAATATATTGATATATTGATATATCGTGGCGGCCAGAATTTTTGCAAATGACTGTATGTATATAATTGAATATGAGAAAAGGTAGGCCAACGACGAGCTTCCAGTAGAAGGATTCCAGAAGGAATTCACAGTCTGCTCTCCATATAAATAGATTAAATGTATCGAAGAAGAAGAGACGCAAGCAACCTCTGACTGTTCCAAATAATATATTAACGTTTCGGCAATTCAGCCTTCTTCAGAAAAAAATATAATAATCATGAATATGTACAGGATAAAATTGATAAAAATATCGAATTGCCGAAACGTTAATATATTATTTGGAACAGTCAGAGGTTGCCTGCGTCTCTTCTTCTTCGTCATATTTAATCTATATACATATAGGTATTTTTAACATTTTTAGCTTTCTTATCGATAGTTCATTATATCCATTCATTCATTCCACGTTTTCATTTTTAATTTATTCTTAATGTATTGTCCTTTTATTCTATCATCACTATAAATACTTATAGATTTTCATTTAGTAGTCACCAAGTGTTGTAAATACATTATATTACTGAAGAAGGCCAAACAGGCCGAAACGTTTAATAAAGTTCTTGGACCAGCAAGTAGTTCGCTTGATGTCTACACCATTTATGCTCAACTACATATATGTATATAGATGTAGATAGTTTATTTTATTGATTTTCAATACATATTTTTTATATTGTAAAAGCATTGAGACTCCCGTTAGGTGCGTTTTAAGAAATATATATTATTATTATTATTATCAAGCAGAGAGTATTCTATTGAAAAGATGCAATTCAACTGATGAAAATTCCTCACGTGACCGGAAATGACGTCTATTGATATCAAGCTATAGCATTGTATTCGATATTTGACTAGTGTACGCTGTCTAATAGAACAATCGATTATTTTGTAGCTCTCGACGGCCAAGCTTCAAAAGATCCCGTCGGTAACTCTAGCTGTGTCTGTCAATGGAATCAAGTTTATTGATTCACGAACAAAGGTATGGAGGTTGTGGTGATGATAATAACTGTAACACTTTATTGAAGACACTTAGTACAAAATAATAAAACAGTATCTCACAAAAGGAAATTCTGAGGTTTATAGCCCTATATAAAGAAATCCCCCCCCCCCCCCCCCCCCCCCCCCAAAAATGATGATGATGGTGGAGGTAGTGGTGGATGTGGTGGTGATGATGATAGTGTTGATGATGATGATTGTAGTGGTGATGATGGATAATGATGATGGTGATGATGATGATTGTAGTGATGATGATGATGATTGTGGTGATGATGATGATGATGATTGTAATGATGATTGTGGTGATGATGATTGTGGTGATGATGATTGTGATGATGAATTGATGATGATGATTGTAGTGATGATGATGATGATGATTGTGATGATAGTTGTAGTGATGATGATGGTTGATGATGATGATTGTGGTGATGATGATGATGATGATTGTAATGATGATGATGATGATGATACCACAATAATTAATGTTTATTGTTTGTTCAGTTGGTTGTCAGTAATCACCAAATGAGTAACGTGTCGTACATCACTCAAGACCCAGAAAACAAACGAATCTTCGCTTACATCGCTAAAGACGCTAAAGTCAACAGACACTACTGTCACGTGTTTAGGGTGGAAGACTTGGTGAGTTTTGATAACGGGATACCTGTGGCATGCTGGCCGAGCGAGGAATGGGGCGAGAAAGAGTAATATAATCCGAATGGACGAGGAATGGGGCGAGTAAAAACGGCATCAGCAACATAACCCTTTAATATTAGAGTATAATATATCAAATATTAAAAACACGACATTTTGTTGTAGAAATTGTCTGACGAAATCACAATGACCATCGGTCAAGCGTTTGAGGTGAGAGTCGCTTGTTTGTGTTAAAATATTTCAGTCGTTATTCTAGAGAACTATTAACTCTCTCTCTCTTTCTCTCTCTCTGTAGCTTGCGTATGATCAGTATATGCAAATACAAACACTAATTAACCCCAAGAAGAGCTAAGACAGATGTCCATACAACATATTATATATGACGTCAGTACTACGTCACTGTTACCAGGGAGACAATGGACGTGATATTACAGAAAGGACCTTCAAGACACAGCCGTGTGTGTGCTAGCATCTGAACAGAACGTGATAGACTGGGACTAGATGAATATTCTATGAGTATCATCGCCCATGACGTCATCCATATAAGCCCAGTACTTATCTTCAAATGGTGTCAGCTGAGAGACTGGATCACAATTTATTTTTATAATGTATTTTATTACTTTGCATATCATGGGACCAAAAAGGTTGTGATCATGAAAGATGGTGCTCTAGTGCTGTTGTTTGTGGTAGTCAATCAATCAGTCAATCAATCAGTCAATCAATCAGTCAATCAACAGGAAATTAACGGGCTTTCGATCTAAACAATTCGGTAACATCTAGTTGGGCAGTAATGGTTCTCAATAAGGAGCAGTTGTGTCAATAACAGTAATATAATTAGCGAGGTGACCTGTAATCTCAATGTGTGTAAATAGCTTACACCAACTATTATTGAATTAATTAGACCATTGATCAACTAATACAAGTAAGGTCACACACATCATCTATATATATACGACTGGCTTGGCAAACCAAGTTAACGCCTTTGCTTGTATATGCGAGTCATACCTTAAATTTTATGAACATCTGCATATTTACAATAAAGTATTTTTAGTAATTATTTTTCGTATGAAAGAAAATAAAATTCATTGCCATTTTTGCATGTCGTGTTGAGTTTATTCATTGGGCTTCCTGTGGCGTGACGTCACTTCCCTTATCCAATCAGAATCTTAGATTTCAATGACGTCACCCGGGAGGACAAAATGACGTGAGCAGGCAGCGTTGGCTTTCGCAATTTGCAGAAAAAAGTCCAAATTATCGTCTTTTTTACCATTTAAAATGGGGTAAAATAAGACACTGAAGTTCAAGTTCTTTTCCCAAGTATCAAACCAACTGGCCATCGTGTAATTTGGAAAGGAGAATCAGTATTTTCGTGTTTTTAGAGGCAAAAATTACTGCACTTTGAGCGACTTCGCTACAATAACTGGAAGTTCTTCGTCTTGAATTGTCTTTGTCTTGGATTTATGTGAAGGTTTTTAAAATATACGGAGAATATGCTGAATGCAAGTGAGAATGCAAGTGAGACTAAGTCATCTTACGGTGAAATTCATGAAGAAAACGAAGTTCATACTCCGCCGTACGCCATTTTGTTCATCTTCACCGTTTGTACAATCGGAGGTGAGACTTCTCTTCGTATTTATGGCTTCTCTCAGTGCTTTGTTTCGTACTTTTTGTTCTCAAATATAAGTCCTTTGATAAACTTTACTTTCGCATATTATAATGAAACTGCCGTCAAAGCAATTAATCGTTTTTCCTAAGTGAATGTTACTTGTTTGTTAGTGTTTTTCAATCTATTTCTTCCACTATTACAAATCCAAATCAGCAAAAAGATTAAGACAAAAGGAGCAATTTTAGATCCCAATTTAGGCGCAGACGATGATCCTGTCAGTGAATGTGAATCATTAATTGATTGATGTGTTTGTTTAGCTGTGGTCCGGCAAGTGATGAAAAAATGGCCGATACCATACACTGTCGTGCTCATTATACTAGGAGCTTGTTTTGGAGCTGTGTCTGGAACCTTCCCTTCTGTTAAAGTGTAAGTCTACTCATGAGAAAATAGACACGGACTGACTGACTGACTGACTGACTGACTGACTGACTGACTGACTGACTGACTGACTGACTGACTGACTGACTGACTGACTGACTGACTGACTGACTGACTGACTGACTGACTGACTGACTGACTGACTGACTGACTGACTGACTGACTGACTGACTGACTGACTGACTGGACTGACTGACTGACTGACTGACTGACTGACTGACTGACTGACTGACTGACTGACTGACTGACTGACTGACTGGATGACTGACTGACTGACTGACTGACTGACTGACTGACTGACTGGACTGACTGACTAACTGACTGACTGACTGACTGACTGACTGACTGACTGACTGACTGACTGACTGACTGACTGACTGACTGAATGAATGAATGGATGGATGAGTGGATAAATGAATGAGTGAGTGAGTGAGTGAGTGAGTGACTACTGACTGACTGACTGACTGACTGATAGACTGACTGACTGAATGATGGATGGATGAGTGGATAAATGAATGAGTGAGTGAGTGAGTGACTACTGACTGACTGACTGAATGGATGGATGGATGGATAAATGAATGAGTGAGTGAGTGAGTGAGTGAGTGACTACTGACTGACTGACTGATAGACTGACTGACTGAATGAATGGATGGATGAGTGGATAAATGAATGAGTGAGTGAGTGAGTGACTACTGACTGACTGATAGACTGACTGACTGAATGATGGATGGATGAGTGGATAAATGAATGAGTGAGTGAGTGAGTGAGTGACTACTGACTGACTGACTGAATGAATGGATGGATGGATGAGTGGATAAATGAATGAGTGAGTGAGTGAGTGAGTGAGTGACTACTGACTGACTGACTGACTGACTGACTGATAGACTGACTGACTGAATGATGGATGGATGAGTGGATAAATGAATGAGTGAGTGAGTGAGTGAGTGACTACTGACTGACTGACTGAATGGATGGATGGATGGATGGATGGATGGATGGATGGATGGATGGATGGATGGATGGATGGATGGATGGATGGATGGATGGATGGATGGATGGATGGATGATAAATTAATGAATGGATGAGTGAGTGAGTGAGTGACTACTGACTGACTGACTGGTCCTTGTGGTTGCTGTCATTATTGTTATTACTATTGTATTTATTGATTTGTTTATATTTCCTTTAGATACTC
>JAUJYZ010001549.1:155000-172500 GCA_033675265.1 Actinostola sp. cb2023 | reverse complement strand
TATTTCCTTCCATACGAGGCGTTTGATTTTTTCCGAACATTTGTTCTGTATATTCCTTATTTGTTTCCAATTCCATATTTGGTAACGCAATTCCATATTTGGTAACGCAATTCCATATTTGGTAACGAAATTCCATATTTGATAACGAAATTCCATATTTGATAACGAAATTCCATATTTGGTAACGAAATTCTATATTTGGTAACGAAATTCCATATTTGATAACGAAATTCCATATTTGATAACGAAATTCCATATTTGATAACGAAATTCTATATTTGGTAACGAAATTCCATATTTGGCAACGAAATTCCATATTTGGTAACGAAATTCCATATTTGATAACGAAATTCCATATTTGATAACGAAATTCTATATTTGGTAACGAAATTCCATATTTGGCAACGAAATTCCATATTTGGTAACGAAATTCCATATTTGATAACGAAATTCCATATTTGATAACGAAATTCTATATTTGGTAACGAAATTCCATATTTGGCAACGAAATTCCATATTTGGTATATGTCTCAGTTCTCAGTAAACAAAGCTAAGGGCATTAAGTTAGCTCCAGCTTTTATTAGTCTTCATAGAGTGTACAAAGAGTGTGATATGAATACATTTAATCGTTTCTGCAGATTTGTGCGTTTCGACTTCATTACTTCAAAGACTACTGGAATCTGTTGGACCTTTTTATCGTGATATTATCGCTTATTGACATCGTAATCGACAGAGTAACGGACAACGCTACCGGCAGCTTTTCTCCAGCCGTACTTAAGGTAGCACGTGTGTTTCGTATTCTGAGGATGGGTAGGCTGCTGAGGCTTGTCAGGGTAAGTAGACACCATCGATTCTATAGTTATGATAGTTGTTGTCATTAATTATTATCATAATCACAAGCACCAATACTATCATCATCATCACCACCATCATCAATTATCATCACCATCATCATCATCACCACAATCATCATAATCATCATCATCATCACCATCATCATCATCACCACCATCATCACCACCATCATATCATCATCACCATCATCACCATCACCATCAATATTATCACCATCATCATCATCATAATAATAATCATCATCAACACCATCATCATTATCAACACCATCACCACCACTGTCATCATCAACACCATCATCATTGTCAACACCATCACCACCACTGTCATCATCAACACCATCATCATTGTCAACACCATCACCACCACTGTCATCATCAACACCATCATCATTGTCAACACCATCACCACCACTGTCATCATCATCAACACCATCATCATTGTCAACACCATCACCACCACTGTCATCATCAACACCATCATCATTGTCAACACCATCACCACCACTGTCATCGTTCTCAGTATAATTATCACAATCTTCACCATCATCATTGTCAACACCATCAACACCATCATCATTGTCAACACCATCACCACCACTGTCATCATCACCACCACTGTCATTGTCAACACCATCACCACCACTGTCATCATCACCACCACTGTCATTGTCAACACCATCATCATTGTCAACACCATCATCATTGTCAACACCATCACCACCACTGTCATCATCACCACCACTGTCATTGTCAACACCATCATCATTGTCAACACCATCAACACCATCATCATTGTCAACACCATCAACACCATCATCATTGTCAACACCATCACCACCACTGTCATCATCAACACCATCATCATTGTCAACACCATCACCACCACTGTCATCGTTCTCAGTATAATTATCACAATCTTCACCATCATCATTGTCAACACCATCACCACCACTGTCATTGTCAACACCATCATCATTGTCAACACCATCACCACCACTGTCATCATCAACACCATCATCATTGTCAACACCATCACCACCACTGTCATCGTTCTCAGTATAATTATCACAATCATCATGTCGGGTGTTGAGCAGGACATACTCTCATTCTTGTAAACATCATGGCCGATAATACTAACTTTTCCTTCCACGACGGATAGCCGTTACTTCCCAAACTCATCAACAGCGTGGACAACTTTATCAACAAGAAGCTTAGCTTTGGCTACGATGTGGGGAAAGGATACATTGTTGCCGAGGAAGAAGTCAACAAACTTATTGAACACATGGTAGTAGACAAGAGAATTACACGTGATTTGAAGGTTCGCTCTGAACAGAACAGACTAGATGTGGTAAAGAGTCTAGGTGAGTCTGTAACTCGCTCTCTTATTTGGGTTGCCTGTCTCATTTAAAAGAGGAGTGAGTGAGGACTTGAACTGAGCAAAAATTGGGTCTCGTTACAATTATCATATTTTGTTTCAAACTACGTTATGTATCCCTAGGTATGCTCCAACGTGAACATCCGGGGATTGCAATATCCGTTAAGACCCGACAGGCAATTAGAACGGTGCTGAATAATGCACGGGATGTCACGAACGAACTTCGAGGAGGTGGATTACTGGACGAGGCGGAGTATAAGAAACTAGAATCGGTATGTAAGAGATATCATCGATAGACAGAAACGATATCATACACTAAAACTATTGATCATATTTATATGCTAGTTTTTGCGCAGTATAAATGATTAAATGATGATGATGATGATGATCACTTGACCTTCTAGATGCCTAGTTTTATTAGTTTGACATCCCTTATTCTATCCATCAAAAAATATCGCGTTGTTTTTGTAATAATCAAGACGTTTCTGTTTATATGGAGATGTATTTTTGAATCTTAAAGATGATTTTTTTACATCATTTATCTGCTACTTTTAACAATTCTCAAGCTAAAAGTAAAACTCCTGATGTTCATTTCAGATCATCGAGACGAAAATGAAGAAACAGTTGAGCGCACCGGCCTACATTCCACCCCAGTCTCCCGAGTCTCTACTGCGTGGCGTGGTATGGCTGGAGGGAATGGACTCCGAGGTGATTGACGCGATCACAGCCATGGCAGAGATGAGATTGTTCGACTACGGGGAAACTATATCCAGGCAGGGAGACGATGTGGAAGGTATTTACCTTATAATCAGTGGAATGGTGAAGGTTAGTACTATGATGATCATCATCATCATCAATCATCATAATCATAATAATAATACTTTAATATTTATAAAGCGCTTTTCCTAGTGCTCAAAGCGCTATCTAAATTATAATTACAATGATAAAAATGTAAAATACTATATTCCTATCATCATCATCATCATCATCATCATCATCATCATCATCACTCACCATCATCATCATTCACCATCATCATCAGCATCATCATCATTATTATTTAATAATAAATACTGTGAAGTCATTACATCATCAAATGAAATGAATGGTATTGTCATCACCATCATTGGCATTATCATCACCATCATCATTTTTATATATTGTTATTATTAAGAAACATTGTGACGCATACTATTAGTTTTAATTATTTTAAAGACGTTACTTATTCATCATCATTGTCATTGTGTTTAAAAATAAAAAATAAAAAAAATATTATTATTATTATTATTATTATTGTTGTTGTTGTTAATATTATTATTGTTATTATTATTATTATTATTGTTGTTGTTAATATTATTATTGTTATTATTATTATTATTATTATTGTTGTTAATATTATTATTGTTATTATTATTATTGTTATTGTTATTATTATTATTATTATTATTATTATTGTTATTGTTGTTAATATTATTATTGTTATTATTATTATTGTTGTTAATATTATTATTGTTATTATTATTATTATTATTATTATTATTATTGTTATTGTTATTATTATTATTATTATTATTATTGTTATTGTTGTTAATATTATTATTGTTATTATTATTATTATTATTATTATTATTATTGTTATTGTTATTGTTATTGTTATTATTATTGTTATTATTATTATTGTTATTGTTATTATTATTATTATTATTATTATTGTTATTGTTGTTAATATTATTATTATTATTATTATTGTTGTTGTTAATATTATTATTGTTATTATCATTATTATTATTATTATTATTATTATTATTGTTATGGTTGTTAATATTATTATTGTTATTATTATTATTGTTGTTAATAATATGAGTTTCATATCATCATCACCTCCACCACTATAAAAGTAACATCGTCAACGTCATTCAAGTTATGTTGATTCTCATCGCATCATTTCGCCGTGATGATGATGATGACGATGACGATGACGATGATGATGACGATGAAGATGACGATGATGACGATGATGATGATGATAATGATAACGGTAATATTATGTTCAGATGATAGGTGTGTCTGTAGCGAAGTGGAAAGACAAGTCAGGATACCAAGAAGTCGGTGACATGATCGTCACAACGGATTACATGACTGCTGGTAACAAAATCGGAGAATTCAGTTTGCTGACAGGTTCGCCACGAACTTCATCTTGTATCTGCGAGACATCTGTACAGGTAAGACACTTAGTCTCTAGTGTGGGGGTAATCGTAAATGAGACGAGACTCGGGCGACAGAGCACGCGTCGCTTACTTCTTCAAGTGATGCGCATATAGCTAATTGCATAATCGCCTGTCGGGTTGAAAATCATGAAAGCTATGACCAAAAGGATTTCTGGGAAATAAAAACTCTCAAATAACATCGTCAAATGATCGATCTTTTTATCCAGACTTGTAGGATCTTAGTTAAATAGCTCATATACATGTACCTTCAAAACTACGAGAACATTGAATATATCTGTATGTAATGCGGGTCATGAACTGATTTCCCATCCATCCTTGCGGTCTCAGCTTCTATGATTTATGATTTTCGACCCGACAACGATTATGCAATTAGCTATATATCTATTAGTTGTTATTAGGTGGATCCAAGAGAACAATAGATTCGATTTGTCCGAATGTGTGGAGCACATTGCGTACTGAAAACATCATCTCCCGTGTTGTCTAAAACTTCTTATTTCTTTTTTCAGACGTATTTCCTCCCTAAAGAGGAGATGAGCAAGGTATTGGAGGAAAACCCAGACCTTGCTAACAGACTATGGCGAGTCTGTGGTGTACGTATCGCCGTCCCTCTACTTATGGACATGCTAGCGTACCATAACTGGACCAAAGACAAGATCAGACTCATGTGTGAGCGTTCTTATCTCATGAAGATCCCTCGAACCACTACTACCTGCGCAGTTTTCAAAATGACGTCTATGATGCAAGAAGCACTGCTCATCCAGGGCCAGGTCACTTGTTCTGAAACCAGAGAGTCCTACGAAGGACCGGTGATTCTACCGAAGGTTTACCGAAACTATAAACTACATTACGACAAGGAGCCGAAGATTCTCATAATAGTTCGTGTGAACGAGAATCCCATCTCGGAAGACGTCGGTGATACACCCTCTGCACTGGATCTCCTTGGTGAGTTTCATGTGTTTTTATTGAGTTTTATTGTTTACAAAGCGAAGTGACGTCATTCATGATACATACTATGTTTTATCATATGACCCGTATTTCCCCGTGCGCGCGCTCTTAATAAAACCTTCGGAGAAAGTCACGTGATTGGGCAGATACGGATTTTCGGAGCTGGTCCGTACAAAGCCGTATCCGGCCCCGATTGTCGTCAGTAAATTTTTTCTACTTTTTTTTTGCAAAAGTTATTTTTTTTAATGTGGACGACTTGAAAAGTGAAAAAAAAAGTGAAAAAAAACAATTGGTTCTTATCAGGAATAATCACGCATTTGTGTTCACTTTTCCTTGGCTGTGAATGATTTAAGTACCAAAATGGTCCATATGAAAGGGTCATATGATAAAATGCTTATTGACTGAGTTAGGTCGGGCCGGACGGGAAAATATTTGGCTCGAGGTCATTCTGTACGGACCTCGCTGCGCTCGGTCCGTACTTCCATGACCTCGAGCCAAATATTTTCCCGTCCGGCCCTCCCACTCAGTCAATAAGTACATAATATCACACGGCATTGACGAATCATAGTGCTCGCTTCAAGTGACGTCAGTCATAATACATACGTTGTTATATCACACGGCATTGACGAATCATAGTGCTCGCTTCAAGTGACGTCATTCATGATACATACGTTGTTATATCACACGGCATTGACGAATCATAGTGCTCGCTTCAAGTGACGTCATTCATAATACATACGTTGTTATATCACACGGCATTGACGAATCATAGTGCTCGCTTCAAGTGACGTCATTCATGATACATACGTTGTTATATCACACGGCATTGACGAATCATAGTGCTCGCTTCAAGTGACGTCATTCATGATACATACGTTGTTATATCACACGGCATTGACGAATCATAGTGCTCGCTTCAAGTGACGTCATTCATGATACATACGTTGTTATATCACACGGCATTGACGAATCATAGTGCTCGCTTCAAGTGACGTCATTCATAATACATACGTTGTTATATCACACGGCATTGACGAATCATAGTGCTCGCTTCAAGTGACGTGTTTGGTAACCTCTTGTAAGCGACCACCTCCAATAAGCGACCACCTCCAATAAGCGACCACCTCCAATAAGCGACCACCTCCAATAAGCGGCCACCTCCAATAAACGACCACCTCCAATAAGCGACCACCTCCAATAAGCGACCACATTGCCTGACAATAAGGGCAGTCGCTTACGAGAGGTCGAAGATGTATGTTATTGTATTCCAATATTTCTCTAACAGTTTTCTTGTCACTTCTACTAGGTATCAGCAGAAGTAGAACAATTCTTAGAACCCGAGCCCGAACCCGAAGTCGCAGCTTACTGGGTGACACTATAAGCGAGCATGATGTTCACCCCTATGGCACGAACAAACTCCAGAACACAGCTCCTAGCGTATTTGAAAGCGGTCGACGACTAGAACCCTTACGAGAGACACAAGGAAGACAGATTACAGTTTTGACGGCCTCGGAGTCGGATGATCTCGTTCACGTCGACAAATCTAACATTGATACTTAATATTTATGGTATAATTTAAGTTTTTAACGCAACCATTGTCAAAGTTTTTGTGGACAATTTTATATGCTGAATTGTGTCTGTTATGACATGGTAGTATTGTGATACATTATACATACCGACCCCATACCGATACACTACTCAATATGCGGTCGCTTGGCACGGCGTAAGGGGTGAGATATAAATGGCCTAGGGGACGACACTTTCCCCTCATATAAATATAAATATAAATATTAAAGTCACTTTCTACCGAATTAACAGTTTTGTCTCTTGATCAAAGCTACTGTGAAAAATTAAATGAGAAAACTCAATCGGATTTTCAGTTCGATCATTTGTTGAAGCGATCCAATATGGCCGCGATACTGTTGGAGATCAATTAATATGGCGGAGTTTCGTCTCGTCTCTGCAAAGTACTGATCACGAATTTTACTCTTTGTAATATGGAATTAAAATTGATGTAATAGATTGATGAATACAAGGATACTACAGAATCGAAATATATCGGCAAAATATTGATATGTTTGCCAGTTGTAATGTTTCAACATATAAATATTTTTATGTTTGACAAATCGATCGAAAAAATCTTTTCTATAGCTTTTTTTTTAAATTGAGCATAAAGTGTATAAAAACAATTATCTCATATTTTAACACCATTTAATTCTGCGCCCATTTTAAGTTTTCTAATCTTAAAAATATTCCAAAAATTGCGGTTTACACTAAGATCATCCAACCGTAGATCATCCGATTAAGTATTTATAATCAAAACAGGTTTTGAACTCAAAATCAATAAACCTTACACACAAAAAAAAACACAATTCACCAGCTGCTTTCAAAATGAAATCTAAACCAAATTGGAAAAACTATGTTTTTATAAATCCTTGCATAATAATTTTATACCTTAACTTTTTTCCTCGTGTTTCACCGACGAGAATTTTCTGGGCTTCAAATGAAGGTGAGAATTGTCAGTAATTTTGAGGTTATTATTATTATAACCTTTTTGTCGTTATGAAAAAGATGCTGTTGTGTTTTTGTTCTGTTTTTGTTCCCCTATTGAGATTCGACTGTGAGACACCGTCAATACTTGCGTGATATCTCAGATAACAATACTATGTTACAAGACTATAAGTTGTAGCAAATTTAAAGTTTGAATGGAGAATTAAGGTGTTGTTTTGAAGACAGTTATATCATTTCACCCGCCTATTTGACGCTGGTATCTACAACTATGTTGTGCTGTCTTAGCGATCATGATATCAAAAGAGATATACTTTTTCGTTCTTCCAATGAAGGCCTTATTATGATTATTATTTTGCGGATTATGATTATAACAATAATTATTATTTTTAATATTATTGTTTATCGCTTATACTCAAATAATTGAAAATCATTAATGTTCCAAATTACTATTATGTAATCCTCCTAAAGGAGCACTCTCACAGGTAATGCATTGCGCGCCGTGTTATTGTTTACATACGGGATACTACTTAGATTTGACAAGAACGCACGTGAAAAGTACACGTGAAAAGTTCGCCTTTCGAATTCCGATACGGATCAGCAATGGCAAGTCCGGAGTTCTCCAGAGAATCTCTTCCTTCTCGTGTGGTAAGTAGAAATCTGCCATTTTCGTATCATACGAAAATGGCGCTGAGGGGTTCAAGGCGCGCAATGCATTATCTGTGAGAGTGCTCCTTTAAACGACCACCGGTGGACTATTATTATTATTATTATTTTTTTTTAACAGCTTTATTGGCCTATGGCTTTCCCTAATTCCTTAGTCTGAAACATTGTATAATTATTACCTCTTGTAAGCGACCACCTCCCATAAGCGACCACCTTACCTGACAACAATGGTGGTCGCTTACGAAAGGTTCGACCAGTCCCTACACAAATATGTAGTGTTACGCTATCCATTGGTTCTTCCAATGTGTATGTATGTCATAATCGAAACAGATATATCAAGACCGCAAAGACTCACGGTATATCGACCTGCCCGTCGCATTCAAAATGATGATCTTGATGACCTAAATAAAGGTAATCATCCACAGCGAACTCTAAGACGCGCGCGAGCTTCCTTGCGTCATGATAGTCCCAGACAGATCTATTTCTAGAAATACTATTATTGCGAGCTCTGCCACAGGAATCCCATCAAAAAAGACTCACTCAACTACTCACTCATAGTTCAGTTACCAATCGAGTCGTTTTAGTGGGAAACCTATGGCACGGAGTTACAGTCACGGTACGGAATCGAAGATATCCATTCAACCAATCACAGCTAGCGCGCAAAATCATTGCTCAACCAATCAGAATGCTTGGACACGGTCACGGCACGAACCGTACCATAGCTACTTCCCACTCATACGAAAACGACTCTATGCAATATAATCCCGAACGGAAATAATTGTGTTGCCTGTGGCTCACTTCGGCGCGCGCTACGAGATTTCCTCGACAATAATTGTTACAGCAGCTGTTCACAATTCCTATTTTAAAGCACTCGTTGATGTGTCTGTATATCCTTATTATTATTATATTTTGTGATAGTTTTGCGTTCAGTTGATGATGACAAAATTCCTGTTAAAAGCATCGAGACTGGTGAGTATGTCAAATACTGCGCGATTAAACCCCTACACATTTATGACCGACTGATCTATTATTGTGTCTTTGTCAGTCTTACAATCAATCGAAGAAGATAATGCTATTCATGGTATGTATTATTGACGCCATCTTGCTATGTAACCAAGCCTTCTAGTGTCTAGAAATTTTCTTTTTCTTTCAACAGAAACCAGGAAAAGAACCAAGATAGAAAAAGGTATTGATTGGTTGACTGATTGATTGACTGATTGATTGACTGATTGACTGATTGACTGATTGACTGATTGACTGATTGATTGATTGATTGACTGATTGATTGACTGATTGATTGACTGATTGATTGACTGATTGATTGACTGACTGATTGACTGATTGACTGACTGACTGACTGACTGATTGACTGACTGACTGACTGACTGACTGACTGACTGACTGACTGACTGACTGACTGACTGACTGACTGACTGACTGACTGACTGACTGACTGACTGACTGACTGACTGATTGACTGACTGACTGATCGAGCGATATCTTCATAATCATTTATGCGTTATTAATGTCTTCTAGTTCTAGCTACCATCGACCATCACACTAAAAAAGGTAAGTTTATAGTTCGTTTGCGTCCTAATATTCTATCCTAAAAAGGGGGGAGGCAAAATGTCCGGGGATATAAACAAGTTTGTTATCTTTAGCCAATCAAAACGAGCGTTATATGTATATTGATATATTCCAGCACTAGCTAGCCAATCAAAACGAGCGTTATATGTATATTGATCTATTCCAGCACTAGCTAGCCAATCAAAACGAGCGTTATATGTAAGATTGAATTCCAGCACTAGCTAGCCAATCAGCGTTCACATTTCATTGAATAACTATTTGGTCATCATTTCTCCAGCACTATCAAACAGCACATCGACTCGAGAGTCTGCAATCGCTCATGTACGGCCTGAAAATACTCCTATATCCAAGGAAGGGCGTACGGTCACTATAAACACCTTACAAGGCCAAAAGAAGGTCTTCATACCCAAGGGATGGATGTTCTGTACTGTATCACCTGTACATTGTTACTCGTCCAAGAATCATAGAAAACGTAGGTATATAACGTGGTGTTTACCTCTCAGGAGGTGAATATCGCGAGTAATTGACCTCACATTAGGTGTATATCACGAGTTATTAACCTCGTATGAGGTGTATATCTTAAATTATTGCACGGATAAGCATGATATTGACCTCGCGTTATGACGTATTTTTGTGTTTACTTTTATAACAGGATCAGTGAAGAAAAGAAGCACCAGCAAACACAAGAAAGCCTTACACAACCCTCCTGGGGACTAAAAATTACCTTCGTCCATTAACACTACCCCTCTTGGGAGTAAAATATCAAACTCATCCGACCCCTTTGGGACATGTTATACCACCCTCCCCTCCCATAGCGAATTGAAATGGCAGCTGTTTATATATACAATATAGCCCTAGTGGAATGTACAGTGAAGCATTTGATGTGACATCACTCCCTTGGGGAAAATAACAGAAAAAAAAGAGATGGAATGACAAATTACTCACACTACCCCCCTGAGTACATTTGTCGCAGAAAAACATTAATGACAATCCCGTGGGGATAATAATGACAAAGAGCGATATAGAGATAATTAAGTCTCACTCTCCCCTCTGAATATTAAAATTGTATTTATACTGGGCTCAACCACAGGGAACCCACCCAATATTATCCCGCATTCTCTACCACAGGGAACCCAATATTATCCCGCACTCTCTACCACAGGGAACCCAATATTATCCCGCACTCTCTACCACAGGGAACCCAATATTATCCCGCACTCTCTACCACAGGGAACCCAATATTATCCCGCACTCTCTACCACAGGGAACCCAATATTATCCCGCACTCTCTACCACAGGGAACCCAATATTATCCCGCACTCTCTACCACAGGGAACCCAATATTATCCCGCACTCTCTACCACAGGGAACCCAATATTATCCCGCACTCTCTACCACAGGGAACCCAATATTATCCCGCACTCTCTACCACAGGGAACCCAATATTATCCCGCACTCTCTACCACAGGGAACCCAATATTATCCCGCATTCTCTCTCTACCACAGGGAACCCAATATTTATCCGCATTCTCTACCACAGGGAACCCAATATTATCCCGCACTCTCTACCACAGGGAACCCAATATTATCCCGCACTCTCTACCACAGGGAACCCAATATTATCCCGCACTCTCTACCACAGGGAACCCAATATTATCCCGCACTCTCTACCACAGGGAACCCAATATTATCCCGCACTCTCTACCACAGGGAACCCAATATTATCCCGCACTCTCTACCACAGGGAACCCAATATTATCCCGCACTCTCTACCACAGGGAACCCAATATTATCCCGCACTCTCTACCACAGGGAACCCAATATTATCCCGCACTCTCTACCACAGGGAACCCAATATTATCCCGCACTCTCTACCACAGGGAACCCAATATTATCCCGCACTCTCTACCACAGGGAACCCAATATTATCCCGCACTCTCTACCACAGGGAACCCAATATTATCCCGCACTCGCTACCACAGGGAACCCAATATTATCCCGCACTCTCTAGTCTCTACCACAGGGAACCCAATATTATCCCGCACTCTCTTCCACAGGGAACCCAATATTATCCCGCACTCTCTACCACAGGTAGCCCAATATTATCCCGCACTCTCTACCACAGGGAACCCAATATTATCCCGCACTCTCTACCACAGGGAACCCAATATTATCCCGCACTCTCTACCACAGGGAACCCAATATTATCCCGCACTCTCTACCACAGGGAACCCAATATTATCCCGCACTCTCTACCACAGGGAACCCAATATTATCCCGCACTCTCTACCACAGGGAACCCAATATTATCCCGCACTCTCTACCACAGGGAACCCAATATTATCCCGCACTCTCTACCACAGGGAACCCAATATTATCCCGCACTCTCTACCACAGGGAACCCAATATTATCCCGCACTCTCTACCACAGGGAACCCAATATTATCCCGCACTCTCTACCACAGGCACCCAATATTATCCCGCACTCTCTACCACAGGGAACCCAATATTATCCCGCACTCGCTACCACAGGGAACCCAATATTATCCCGCACTCTCTAATCTCTACCACAGGGAACCCAATATTATCCCGCACTCTCTTCCACAGGGAACCCAATATTATCCCGCACTCTCTACCACAGGTAGCCCAATATTATCCCGCACTCTCTACCACAGGGAACCCAATATTATCCCGCACTCTCTACCACAGGGAACCCAATATTATCCCGCACTCTCTACCACAGGGAACCCAATATTATCCCGCACTCTCTACCACAGGGAACCCATATTATCCCGCATCCCGCACTCTCTACCACAGGGAACCCAATATTATCCCGCACTCTCTACCACAGGGAACCCAATATTATCCCGCACTCTCTACCACAGGGAACCCAATATTATCCCGCACTCTCTACCACAGGGAACCCAATATTATCCCGCACTCTCTACCACAGGGAACCCAATATTATCCCGCACTCTCTACCACAGGGAACCCAATATTATCCCGCACTCTCTACCACAGGGAACCCAATATACCACAGGGAACCCAATATTATCCCGCACTCTCTACCACAGGGAACCCAATATTATCCCGCACTCTCTACCACAGGGAACCCAATATTATCCCGCACTCTCTACCACAGGGAACCCAATATTATCCCGCACTCGCTACCACAGGGAACCCAATATTATCCCGCACTCTCTAATCTCTACCACAGGGAACCCAATATTATCCCGCACTCTCTTCCACAGGGAACCCAATATTATCCCGCACTCTCTACCACAGGTAGCCCAATATTATCCCGCACTCTCTACCACAGGGAACCCAATATTATCCCGCACTCTCTACCACAGGGAACCCAATATTATCCCGCACTCTCTACCACAGGGAACCCAATATTATCCCGCACTCTCTACCACAGGGAACCCAATATTATCCCGCACTCTCTACCACAGGGAACCCAATATTATCCCGCACTCTCTACCACAGGGAACCCAATATTATCCCGCACTCTCTACCACAGGGAACCCAATATTATCCCGCACTCTCTACGACAGGGAGCCCATTAAAAGGACGCGCGCGCACAAATCTTTCTCTCGCTAACAATAGCCAAAGAAACAAACAAACGATAGTTTTTTTAAAAGCATATTGGACAATGTTGACGTTCCCTACCCCCAGGGGGCCTTCTTTATACTCAAATATATATGACGATCCAGTGACATCTATTATTAATAAAAACTATAACTTTGACTCTTTCAATGAATGGATTGTCGTCATTTTTTGACCTGGGTTGCCATGGCAACTGAAGATGAAATATCTCACGAGAAGATAAAAAAATCACTGAAATCAGTTGTAAGCGGAAATGCACGTGATGTGATGTGTGTGATGAATCACTGACAGATAGATTTGTTACCTCTATTGAGTTCAGTAGTGGTTGTATTAAGCACGACCTCTCAGATCACTCATGAATGTTTCATCGAGTACAATGCTGTTGCGAGCTGTACGTTCCACCCAGAGTCTGCCAATAACCCCGCGCGGAGCTGAATTGTTTTGTATCTTGTCGGAATTATCGACCAACGAAGCCCATTCGCAGCTTGTGTGCATCATAGCTGACCACTTTACCTCCCCCATGACGCTTTTAGCCCTATACCACAAAAGTGATTTGAAACAGTTTATTTCACATTTCGATCACAATGCGATATGTTATGATAATAATCAATGGAAGTGAGCTTGCATGTGCTGTGCTACGACACCGTGAAGTAAGGCAGTGACAAGGCTATACCATGAGTCGTGAACACCAGTATTCGCAAGGCAACACAATGGTGAGTGAATTAGTTTCTTGGAGCAACGATACTCTATAAACACTCTAAATTCCATTACACTGAGGTCATTTCTCCCGTACTCGCATTGTTTAGATCTGTGATTTCAAGTCGTTATATCATCGCTGTTTCTGCTGAAGCCATTTCTTACCATATTCAAGACGTTGTAGTCGCGGACTTATGTAATTTTATTTCATTCAATTTGAAGCCAATTTTTACACGGATTGATTCACGAAGTTTAACGTTACACACTTTCATGTGAAATCACGATCTCACTTCGTTTTCACCATCGGAATTCACACTTTTCAAAGATGTAAAAAAAAAAATTCGCGCGCAAATTCTCCAAGGATTCGTGAATTATTCAGAAAAGTTAGAGAAAATTTCACTTCTAAAATTCGTCGAATTTAACTTTATAGAATTTAATTCTTTCTTTCAAGACAAGAAAGAATTCAAAAACCAATAAAGGGTATTGTTTTTCAGAAAAACTTAACTCGATAAATAATTTAAAATAGCTAAATTTGCAATTTGTCGTTTCACATCCAAAACAAGACCATTGCGGTTAATAATCGAAAAGTTGAGGTTTAAAAAACTGTTTTGTCTACGTGACAGTTCTGTTCTTGAAACACAAAGTGTGGGAAAATGCACGTATTGAAATCAGCCCCCAAAATAATAAATTTAGATTTGTTTTCTTTGGAAAAAATTAATGATATTTCAATTGAACGGTGAACCTAGTGCAACGTGTTACAAAAGAGCTTTATGTAGAGGTATAAATAGCTTAACACAGCGGCCAACGAGCGGCTATTAAAAAGGTATAGTTTGCGGGAGGAAGAATGCATGGATACAGTGTTCAAGCTACATGAATCGAGTTCAAAATTAAGCGACAAAAAGGCAATATTTTCCAAAAATAAACTACAATGATTCTTTGTAATTTCATTCACTGCGATCATTTTTTCTTATTCATCTATACGCGCGTGCTTTGACTTGAAATACCGCTGACCATAAGATGTTCGAACTATCGCCATATATGGTGTTGTAAGCTAATTGCAACACTGATTGATTCTAGGTTGAGAAACTATCTCAGGAACAGCTGTCAGGTAGGGAAATGATAATTGTCACGCAATCTTGTTCTGTGACAAATCACGAAGCGATGAGTCACGCAATATCGTTTTGTAATAAGTGACAAGTCCACAGTCACGTATCGAAATGTCACGCTTTGTCATTCAGAAGTGACAAGTCACACAATCTCTCTGGGGACTATGACAAGCCACACAATCTCTCTGGTGACTATGCCAAGTCACACAATCTCTCTGGTGACCAATGACAAGTCACGCAATCTCTATGGTGACTAATGACAAGTCACACAATCTCTCTGGTGACTAATGACAAGTCACACAATCTCTCTGGTGACTAATGACAAGTCACACAATCTCTCTGGTGACCAATGACAAGTCACGCAATCTCTCTGGTGACTAATGACAAGTCACACAATCTCTCTGGTATGTCGTGACTAATGACAGGTCACGCAATCTTATTTGTTTCAGAATACCGTGACGCTTTCGAGCATTTTGACAAAGATTCCAGCGGGACAATAACAACACGTGAGCTTGGCGCCATCATGAGGTCTCTTGGTGAAAATCCAACGGAATCAGAACTTCAGCAAATGATCAACAGTGTTGATTGTGATGGTATGAGTTACTGCAGTTTTAAAAAACTTTGTCCGTAAATAATTGTGAATAGACCGAAAAGGATGATGGGAATGATAGTTATATCCCCCCCGCAAAAAAACGGGTTCATTTCATGCATACTATGCTACTGCTATAGATAAGTTGGTAAGTATAAAAGTATACGAAGAAATAATTTGTAATTTCGTCGTAATTTCGTAATTTTCGTAATTTCGTAATTTTCGTAATATCGTAATTTTGTAAAATAAGTTCTGATCTCCAATCAATGTATTTGAAATACTTTTATATATTTACCAATCGTCTGATGGACTTTGAAGAGTCCCCTCTCCGCGTCCTGGTAAAAATCCGGTTCATTTCATGCATACTGTACTACTGCTATCATTGTATTTGAAATACTTTTACATTGCTTTCCAAGGCAATGGTCTGATGGACTTTGAAGAGTTCACAAGGCTCATGGTAACGCAGAACCAGTTTATGATGGACGACAAGGACCTGGTCGAGGCGTTTCGAATGTTTGATCGCGATGGAAGAGGCTTCGTTATGTCATCTGAACTACGAACGGTTCTGAGACATCTAGAGGACAACATTCCTGAACACGAGATCAATGAAATACTACAAGACCACAAACAAAGCTGGAATAGGAAGATTAATTTTGATGGTAAGTATAAAAGTATACGAATAAGAAGTAATTTCGTAATTTTGTAATTTCGTAATTTTTGTGATTTCGTAATTTCTTAAATTTGTAATTTCGTAATTTTTGTAATTTCGTAAGTTTTGTAATTTCGTAAGTTTTGTAATTTCGTAAATTTGTAATTTCGTAATTTTGTAAATTTTAAAAATATGATTTTCTATCTTGATTGGTTGAAATAGTTTTTTTGCAATTGGGTAAAAAATTTAATTGTTACATAATTATTTATTTTTTAATTTTTAATTTTTCTTTTTTTCTTTTCAATACAAGTTATCCAAACTGCTGAAAATTAAAATAAAACCACAGAAATAGTGAAAATCTACGTTCCTTTTCTCTTCTTTCTCAGAGTTTAAAAAGATGGCTCAGATCGAATCAGGAAATACACTGGGCATGAAGCGGGACTCCATCTCGGCCCAGGGAAATCTTGGACCCGGTCATGCTAGATGAGGAAGACTGGAGACTAATATATTTGCATGTGGTGCAGGGTGTTGTTTTTCAAGACTAAACTTCCGTTGGATTTTTATTCCACTTGAGCCCGCGTTTTTCTTATCAGCGGATTTTATCTCCCAACCATTGGGGGTCACCTTCATATATGGTACATTTGTATTATTTATGCTTCGTTCTCTCATATGGTACATTTTTATT